>CAUYQG010117595.1:0-11298 GCA_963574415.1 Tarsius wallacei
CGAGAGTTTGGGGTTTAGGGCATGGTTGTGTCTTTTGAGATCACCACTCAGCCCCCGGCGAGGGGACCCCGAGAGATCCCGGGCACCCATGAAAGGTTGTGAAAGACGAGGGGGGACACATGGCTGTTGACCAAGTCTCCTCCTGAAGAAGGGGTCGGACTTCACCCTGTAGGCGTGTGGCCAGGCCCTGAGGCCCTGCCTCCCAGATCCAGCTCTGAGCCCCTCTGCCATCCTCGCCGAGTCCCATTTCTATTTGCAGGCAAGACGAAGGACACAGGAAGAAGGGATTTAGCGAGAGAAACACTGACAACACCCAGAAGCCGTTAGCTCTTTTTTTTTTTTTTTTTTGAGTCGGAGTCTCACTCTGGTTACCCAGAGTGGAGTACAGCGGCCGCTCCCGGCCACTGCAGCCTCGACCCACTGGGCTCCGGTTATCCTTCCGCCTCAGCCTTCCGAGTAGCCGGAATTACAGGCATGTGCTACTACGCCCAGCTGATTTTTTATTTATTTATTGTAGAGATGAGGCCTCACCAAGTTGCCCAGGCGGGTCTCGAACCCTCAGGCTCAGGCAATCCACTCACCTCAGCCTCCCAAAGACGCGGGATTACAGGCTGAGCCACCGAGCCCAGCGAGTGTACTGTTATGTATCCTAATAGACACCATACCATGAATTCATGTAGTTAACCTTAATTTTTTCCTGCTTATGTTTTAAAGTAAACCAAAGGTATAGCCATTTTATCAAGGGAGATAAGCTTTTAGGTTGAAAAACTGGGATTATTTTATCTGTGCAGGAAAGGACTTTGTGCTTACTATTTTTGGAATTTTATACAGAGTTAAAATGGTACAAAAACGATATGTTCATTCCTCATTTCAGAAATTCCAGCCTTAACAGTTGTAGTTAATTGCCAATAAAAGATCTATATTTGCTTAACTGAATAAAGTGAGATCTTTTTCTTACCCTAATATTGACATATCTGTAGTTTATATCAGGAGGATATGTGCTCAGTAACTTTTTCCTTTTGGTAGATAGCATATAAATTGGTCAGTGACTGGTATGCTGTTCCTCTACTACTTTTTTCATAACATGCAGATTTCAGAAATATTTAATTTTTCTTTAAAAATAACTAGCTTCTTAACTGGGCGCAGTGGGGTGTGTCTGTAGACCCAGCTACTGGATAGACTGAGACAGGAGGATCTCTTTAGCCAAGGATTTCGAGGCTAATCTGGGCAGTGTAGTAATAGTGAGACCCTGTCTCCAAAACAAAACTAAAACAACCTAATTTCTCCCTTATTCTGCCTTCCTTTTTGGGACTTCGGGAGTGAGAAGTGAGAACTATGTCAGTTCTGGAAACTTTGTCTTCTGGGTTTTTTTTGTACTCTCAATTTTCTTATAATTATTTGTTTCTATCCCTTCAAGGCATCATGCGTCTAAGAAATATTCCTTGTTTTTCAGGTTCTAAATGGCTTCTAAGAAGTTGGGTGCAGATTTTCATGGTAAGTGGACTATTGGAATCATGGTTAAAGTTGTGATTTGATCAGAGAACTTGAAATTGCTCAGCATAGTAAGTGCCCGTTTTTGTCTCTTTAAATGAACAGTTTGAGAAAAATGAAGTTGTGCAACAATGTAGCATGTACGTCCCAGAGGTCTTCCTATAACTTCAGTTTTGAAGTATTTCTTCAAATGGATAAACTGTAGAGTCTCTGATTATTGTGCTTGAGACTACCAGAGATGAATTGGGAGCTTGCTTGCCTTGGTTGTTCTTCAGCAGCGTATTGAGGAGTTACCCTTTCCTGTTCCTTTGGTCATAGCTCTTCGCCATCTGAGTGTGTGGAGAAATTCTAACCCCTTAAGTGAATGCTTTATAATGTTTTGGCTTAGTTCTTCTTGCCCCATAACAGAAAGCAGTTTACTACAAATTAATCACTGTGTTACAGAGGTACCAGTAATAGGCTCAAGCCTGTAATA
The DNA here is from genome assembly GCA_963574415.1 of Tarsius wallacei. Lineage (NCBI taxonomy): Eukaryota > Metazoa > Chordata > Mammalia > Primates > Tarsiidae > Tarsius > Tarsius wallacei. The sequence goes on from CAUYQG010117595.1 coordinate 1,967, forward strand.
CCAGCACTTTGGCCGAGGTGAGAGGATTCCGGAGCCTGCGGGTTCGAGACCAGCCTGGGCAAAACAATGAGACCTCATCTCTACAGTAAATCAAAAACTTAGCTGGGCGTGGTAGCATGTGCCTGTAGTTCTGGCTACTTGGGAGGCTGAGGCGAAAGGATCACTGGAGCCCATCAGGTCAATGCTGGGGTGGCCGTGAACGTGCCACTGCACTCCAGCCTGGACGATAGAGTGAGACTCCAACTCAAGATAATAATAATAATAGTAATTGCAGTTTTTCATTTGAAACAAATGGTTTCTCTATCATCTTTTCCTAAGTTTGACCTTCCAAAATGGAAAATAGTAATAAGCTTTATTTATCTGTATTTGAGGGAGATAGAGTTGCCTAAGAAGTTAAAGTAGACCCTTTTTATATAGTAGAAGAGAAGAATTAATGTTCATATTAATACCAGAAATAGCAAAACAACACAATTATTTTAACAGAAGTTTTGTTTTTGTTTTTGTTTTTTGAGTTGGAGTCTCACTCTTGTCACCCAGGCTGAAGTGCAGTGGCTTGCTCATGGCCACTACAGCCTCGACCTGCTGTGCTCAGATGATCCTTCTGCCTCAGTCTTCAGCTGAAATTACAGACTCATGCCAACACGCCCAGCTAGTTTTGGGGATTTATTGCAGAGATGAGGTCTTACCAACTTGTCCAGGCTGGTTTCAAATGGGGGGCTCAGGCAGTCCTTTCGCCTTGGCCTCCCAAAGTGCTGGGATTATAGGCTGAACCACTGTGCCCGGCCTTAACAGAAGTTTTAAAGCTGATTTTCATTGACTGATTGATTGATTGACTCAGGATCTCACCCTGTGTCCCAGCCAGGAGTACAGTGGCCTCATCAAGGCTTACTTCAGCCTGGACCTCCTGGGCTCAGGTAATCCTTCCTTCTCAGCCTCCTGGGTAGCTGGGACTACAGGCACGCACCACCACACCTGATTTACTTTTTAATTTTTTTTGTAGAGATGAGGGCTTGCTATGTTTCCTATGCTGGTCTCAAGCTCTTGGGCTTAAGCATTCCTCCCTCTTTGGCCTCCCACTGTGCTGGGATTACTAGTGTGAGCCACTGTGCCTGGCCTGATCTTCCATTTAAAAAATTATATCACATCAGCTGGGTGTGATGGCAGGCGCCTTGAGTTCCAGCCACTCAAGGCTGAGGTGGGAGGATTGCTTGAGCCCAGAAGTTTGAGGCTGTAGTAAGCTATGATTGTGCCACTGCACTTGAACCTGGGTGACAAAGAGAAACCATGTCTCTTTTGTTTGTTTTATTTTTTGAGGCAGGGTCTCACTCTGTTGCCCAGGCTGGAGTGCAGTGGTGCAATTATAGCTTACTGCTGTCTTAAACTCCTGGGCTCAAGGAATCCTCTGCCTTAGCCTCCCTAGTAGGTAGGACTACATGTGCATGCCACCATGCCTGGCTAATTTTTAAAATTTTTTGTAGAAATAGGGTCTTGCTATATTGCCTAGGCTGGTCTTGAACTCCTGGCTTAAACTATCCTCCTTCCTCAGCCTCCCAAAGCACTGGGATTACAAGTGTGAGCCACCATACCTGACCCCCCCTCCAAAAAAAAATTATGTCACATAATTGTAAGAATGGTTACTAGACACGTGTTGCCTTGACTGGTATGCTCCTCTGAGCTGCAAGTGTTAGGTTTACTTGAGAGTATCAGTCAGTTGAGTCTGGGTGGTGCAGCAGTCACTGTAGTTTTAACTTGCTTATGTATTTTACACAACAACTTTTACATTTTGAATTGACATTGTGCATATTTTTACATTACCTGCATTTGTTTTGTTAAATCATTTTGGAGTTAAGTCATTGAAACTCTGGAATTAGTATTCTGTTAAGAGGTAGGTCAAGTATCAGATCCTCTAGATAAGGTATTTTCTATGAATTAAGGATTATTACAGCACTCTTTTTAGAAAGTATTTGAATGATAGTAGAAGACAGATCTGAAGCTGCCACTGGGTTACCTTCTGGTTTTTTTTTGAGTTGGAGTCTCACTGTGTCTCCCAGGCTGGAGTGCAATGGCACGCTCACAGCCACAACAGCCTCAACCTGCTGGGCTCAGGTGATCCTTCCAACTCAGCCTTCCAAGTAGCTGGAACTACAGGCACATGCCACCATGCCCGGCTAATTTTTTGATTTATTGTAGAGATGAGGTCTTGCCAAATTGCCCAGGCTGGTCTCGAGCCCACGGGCTCAGGCAGGCCTCTCACCTTAGCTGCTCAAAGTGTTGGGATTATAGGCATGAGTCACCGCGCCTAGCCTGGGTTACCATTTTAAGGGAAAGAAGTGCATAGAGGAAAGGTCTAGGGAGAAAAGATGGCAAAAATGAAAATTTTAAAATTGCAGTCTATTTCAAAAGGTAAGCTTTTGGCCGGTCTCGGTGGCTTAGCCTGTAATCCCAGCACTTTGGGAGGCCAAAGCGAGTGGGTTGCCTGAGCCCATGGGATCGAGATCAACCCGGGCAACTTGGCGAGACCTCATCTCTACAATAAATAAAAAATTAGCCAGTCATGGTTAGCGCATGCCTATAATTCCGTCTTCTTGGAAGGCTGAGGTGGAAGGATCTCCGGAGCCCAGCAGGTCGACGCTGGGGTGGCCGTGAGCTTGCCACTGCACTCCAGCCTGGGTAACGGAGTGAAACTCCAACTCAAAAAAAAGAAAAAAAAAAAAAAAAAGGTGAGCTTTCTATTTTGAATATTTGGAAACCTAATTTTGATTAGAATGAAAATAATTTAGTCTCCAGGTTATGTTTCAGCTAAACAGTCCAGAGAGAAGATTATAATTCTGAAGGTGTCTGATCAGTAAAGACTTGTATTTTTAGAATTTCTCTCATCTCCTTAAATTCTTAGCCAAAATGTTAATGTTTGAATGAAACTTTCTACCTGAGGAAAGAAAATATTTTCTTTCTCTCATAAGTTGCTTCTCCTTTAACAGGGCTCTATGTGCTTGAACTCCTCGTTGAATTTCAGTGATCTTAGTTGGGTTTTTAGAGTAAAGAATTCTATTTTTAGATATCAGGTAGTTTAAGGAATAGAAATAAGAGGGAATACTTGGAGCATGTTTAATAAGCAATCTTGTAGGCCTGTGAGTACAGGTTCAGTTTGGTCTTATAAGGCTAAAATTAGGAACCAGAAAACCGAGGCTACTGTTGATTCAGTTTGGTCTTATAAGGCTAAAATTAGGAACCAGAAAACCAAGGCTACTGTTGCTCCCATTTCTTAGTAAACAGCAGCCTTTCCTCACTGCTGTTTCTGTGAGTGTGTTCCATTTTTGTTTTTCAGTTTATAGACTTGCTTTTTTGGCCTACTCATGTAGAGTACACAGGCCAAAATTGGCCACACCAGTTATGGTGTTATGGTGTTGCTTGCTACTTCATCTTTTAGTTTAAGTGGCTAGCATCATAGAGCTAGAGTTTTTGTATCTTTTGATCAAGCATATCTGATGGCATAACCTAGCTTAGTTTATGAGCTTGTGAATTGGTTCCCCCAAAATTAGGTATTATCTGACTGGTCCATCATTGAAGGTTTAATGGACCAGTAATTGTTCTAGGGCATTTGGGGTGTGGGCAACAAGGTAATAACTTCTCTTATGACTAGATATTAAAATACTTTTTTGAGCTGGGCTCAGTGGCTCAGCCTGTAATCCCGCACTTTGGGAGACTGAGGTGAGTGGATTGCCTGATCCCACGGGTTCTAGACCCACCTGGGCAACTTGGTGAGACCTCATCTCTACAATAAATCAAAAAATCAGCTGGGCATGGTAGCGCGTGCCTGTAATTCTCTCTACTTAGAAGGCTGAGGTGGAAGGATCGCTGGAGCCCAGCAGGTCGAGGCTGCAGTGGCCCGGAGCGGCCACTGCACTCCAGTCTGGGCAACAGAGTGAGACTCCAACTCAAAAAAAAACAAAAAACAAAAAAACTTTTTTTGGGCTGGGTGTGGTAGCTCATGCCTGTAATCCCAGCACTTTGGAAGGCTGAGGAAGGAGGATTACTTGAGGCCAGGAGTTGGAGACCAATCTGGGCAACATAGCAAGACCCCCATCTCCACAAAATAAATTTGTTAGGTGTGGTGGTGTGCTACTTGAGAGGCTGAAGAGGGAGGATCCCTTGAGCCCAGGAGTTTGAGGCTGCAGTGAGGCTGCACCACTGTATTCCAGCCTGGGTGACAGAGTGAGACCCTGTCTCTATTTAAAAAAAAAAAGGGGGGTGACTGATGAGGTATTTTGCTGTACTTTCTTATGGTTAGCATTTGATTTACCTTCAGGTTCATCCTTTTCAACTAAAGTTGAACTTCTTCAAATTTTTTTTTTTTGAGTTACAGTCTCACTCTTGCCGTCCAGGCTGGAGTGCAGTGGCATGCTCACGGCTACTGTAGCCTCGACTCGCTGGACTTAGGTGATCCTTCTGCCTCAGCCTTCCAAGTAGCTGGAACTGCAGACACATGCCACCACACCCAGCTAGTTTTTTTGTGATTTATTGTAGAGACGAGATCTCACCCAGTTGCCCAGGCTGGTCTCGAACCCCCGGGCTCAGGCAGTCCTCTTGCCTCCACCTCCCAAAGTGCTGGGATTATAGGTGTGAGCCACTGTGCACGTCACTGTTATTAATAACCATATATTCCTAAGTAACAGAATAAGGGAACAGTTATTTCTCAAAGACTTTTTGGTCTGACAGCTGGTTCCTCTCTCAGATGATGGTTCACTTTTTTTTCTTTTGCTTTTTTGTGTGTCTTGTAATTTTTAGTTGAATTCCTGACATTGTGTGTGTGTGTGTGTGTGTATGCATACAAGCACACACAAACACACACACACACACAGAATTTATTATATTATAAAGATGTGGCATACAATTCAGGATTAGATATACAAGTGGCCAGTGTACAGGTGAAGTTTGGAGCCTACCTTTGGTTCCCATTTTGCCTGACTTGAGATCAGTTACCCTTATTAATGTTAGGTGCCCTCCCCCTCCCCTGGCAGTTTCCAGCTACTGACAATTCCTTTCTTATAGTATTATGGTAAATGTTTAGGATTTGCTTTTGAGTGAGAACATATGGTACTCAGGACATTGTATATTAAAAACTGATTTTGTAGGTTGTCTGGCTTGTTTTGTTGTTAGGGTGCATATAACATTTTCTTGTGATTTCACATCTTAGAACAGATATCTGTATTTATAATTTTGTGTAATTTTTTGCAAGTGTTTCCTGGTTTCTGACTTTAAGATAGTGATAGTCAATCATGGAATTGCAATTTTCATTTAATTTTGTTTCATCTGTTCTAGTCTTCTTTTTAAAAAACCTTACTTTGAATCCCCTCACAATAAAACCTTGACTAAGCATAATCCAGTTGCTCCTCTCTATTAGGAATTTTTCCCCTTACTTGAAATTGTACATTTTTCCAGAAAAATAGACAAGATCATAAGCATATCAACAATTTAGAAAGAAACAAAGCAAAATGAAGTCTTCCCAGAATTTATCCAGAGTCATTACACAATCAGCCCACCAACGTGATATGCAGAACCTGACTTCAAGGATTACCACAACCACAGTTATTAAGAGATGTGCTTACTTTCTTTTTTAAACGGAATTTAGGAAAATGAGCTCTGACATTTTAGAAAAATTTTCAACAATAAGACCTGAAACTAAAAGGTATTTGGGGTGAGCCTGAAAATTGTTAGTTGCAATGCTAAATTCTTTGGGCCATTGTGTTTGAGTTTTTATTGAATTTCTTTAAAATTAAAACGTTGAGAAATGAGGAATTGATATTGTTAAACAGATATTCTACATGTTTGATAAAAATGGATAGTTTCTAAGGCATAGTTGGTTATATTTGAAAGAAATATTTTTTGTAATCTTCACAATATCATCATTTATAGTACTTAGCTGGTCTCCATCTGTTATTCAGAAGGCTTTTTTTTCTACAAGGAATTTTTTTTTTTTTTAGTTTTTATTTTAAAGATGTGCGGTACAATTCAGGACTAGGTATACATATGGTTCAGAAGGCTCTATTAAAAATTTTTTTGCTCTTTATCCCTATCCTCTCCTCCTAGTAATCACCAAACTGTTTGTTCATTCCCTGTTAACAGAACTTTTCAAGGACTACTAAGACCATGGATGGGTTAGGGATGTGCAAAATCACCTTGGTATTGGCATTGTTAGTTAAAAAAGACTCTTTTTTTTTTTTGAGTTGGAGTCTCACTCTCGCCCAGACTGGAGTGCAGTGGCCACTGCCGGCCACTGCAGCCTCGACCTGCTGGGCTCCGGCGATCCTTCCGCATCAGCCTTCCAAGTAGCTGGAACTACAGGCGTGCGCTACCACGCCAGGCTAATTTTTTTGATTTATTGTAGAGATGAGGTTTCGCCTGCCCAGGCGGGTCTGGAACCCGGGGGCTCAGGCAATCCACTCACCTCAGCCTCCCAAGGCACGGGATTACAGGCTGAGCCACCGAGCCCGGCAACTCCTTTTTTTTGAGTCGAAGTCTCATTCTGTCACCCAGGCTGGAGTGCAGTGGCACACTCACAGCCATCGCAGCCTCAACCTGATGGGCTCAGGCAATCCTTCTGCTTCAGCCTTCCAAGTAGCTGGAACTGCAGATGTGTGCCACCATACTCAGCTAATTTTTTGATTTATTGTAAAGACGAGGTCTTCCTATGTTGCGCAGGCTGGTCTGGAACCCCTGGACTCAGGCAGTCCTCTCACCCCCTCCTTCCAAAATGCTGGGCTTACAGGCGTGAGCCTTCGTGCCTGGCTAGGAGACTGCTTTTTAAAGCATTTATCCATAATTGTGCTAATGAAGGGAAATAGCAGTTTTTTAAAGGTGTTTTGCCTGATCTTATCTGGCCCTAAGCCAGGACCTAGTTCCAGTTATAGAAAATAATTCTGTTCATGTATATCACACTGTAATAGTTTCATAACTAATAGGAAGGCAAGGAAATCAAACACTTTTATTTTGAAGGATTTTCTTATTTTACTCAAATAGCCTCAGCATAGTATATTTTTATAGTTTCCATCTCAAATCCTCTTACCAATCTACAATAGAACTACCTATTTAAGAAAATTTAGTTAATGTTAATGTAGATAGGTTTTCTTATCATATATGTATTTGTATATACTATATTCTTATTAACAAAAAGAATTTAGCATTTGTTAACTTGACTGTAAGTCTTTCCAGTGCTTCTTAGCCAGTGTTAAAGTTCCAGCTTTGTTTACAGTTAATTAGGGCACAAGCCAAAGTTAGAATCTTTCAGTAACATTTGAGCACCTATTATAGAAAACAGATGAAAATTCTTTAAAACTAGGGAGAGCTTTGCTTTTGGTCTTTTTAATGTACAGCATTTAATAAGTGCCAGAGGATTTAAATGTTGTAATCAACACTTAGATGTGTTGATAAGCTGTGATGGTACCTGGCACTTTTTTGATGGTGGGGAAGTGGATCACCTGGAATATTTTTGTGGCTTTGTTCATATCTCAGATATGTGCTTGTATCTTGTATGATTACTCTGATAAGTGGGATTAGGGTTAGATTGAATACAAAACAAGTGTAAAACCATATCTTCTTTATTTGTTCTTTTGTTCATTGAACAAATCTCATTGGCCAGACATTATGCCAAGTTTGAGGAGATGTAGATGTGGATCATTTCTCCCTGTGAAGGGACACTCAAATCCTTGCTCAAAGTCTTTAAGGAGAGGTTAAGGAAATAAACTATTAACAGTACATGTAGTGGTAAGTCCTGAGGTAGTGGTATGAACTGGGTGTTTTGAAATCAAGAAGGGAGTTGTTCTTGACTTTATTCTATTTTTTTTTTTTTTTTTTGAGTTGGTGTCTCACTCCGTCGCCCAGACTGGAGTGCAGTGGCCGCTTCCGGCCACTGCAGCCTCGACCTGCTGGGCTCTGGCAATCCTTCCACCTCAGCCTTCCGAGTAGCCGGAACTACAGGCGTGCGCTACCACGCCCGGCTAATTTTTTTGATTTATTGTAGAGATGAGGTTTCGCCTGCCCAGGCGGGTCACGAACGTATTTAGTTTTTGAGTCAGGGTATCACTCTGTTGCCCAGGCTGGAGTGCACGATCACGGCTCACCACAGCCTTGACTTTCTGGGCTCAGATGATCCTTCTGCCTCAGCCTCCTGAGTAGCTGGGACTACAGGCGTGCACCACCACACCTGGCTAATTTTTTTTTTAAATAGAGACGAGGTCTTGCTATGTCATCTAGGCTGGCACCAAACTCCTGGGCTCAAGCAATCCTTCTGCTTTGGCCTCTCAAAGTGCTGGGATTACAGGTGTGTGCCACCATGTCTGGCCCTTAATTTTGTAAATAAACATGGTCATACCCATTTGCTGACACACTGTGGCTGCTTTAGCAGCTGCAAGAGGCCACATGACCTGCATAGCTTAAACATGGTACTATCTGGCCCTTTACAGAAAACATTTGTCTACCTCTGCTCTAGAAAATTTCAGCTTTAAGGTACTGCTCTCACAAAAGGTGAGAGCTGGTGAACCATAAGGTGGCGAGAAACCTCATTCACCTGCTTCTAACATTACCATCTACCCTACATGATCCCTTCTGCAGCAGGGTCAGAAAACCCTTGCTGGTAGGTAGAACGACACTGGCTGGGGAGGTCGAGAGATTTCCCTGGAACTTGCAAGAAGTTTAAAAGCCATTACATCGTCAAAGCTGGAGGTCTTGGAATCGCTTCTCAACTTCCTACACTTTTAAATAGGAAACTGATGTGACACCAACATGTTTATTTCTGAACATTTGTAGCAAATTAAAAAAGGGCTTCCAAGCAATGCCAGCACCAAAAAAAAGGTACAAGAGCCAGACGTTTCAACATGGAAATTCCTGGCATCTGAGCTACGATATGATCGGGGCCATGCACAGGAGCTGTGGGACCTTGTCAGAGTTGCATGTAGACTTAACCTGGTATTCCTGGGTTGACGGGACAAGCTGGGCTTTCTTTTAACCTGAATATTTCTTCTCCCTTCCTTTTTTTCTTAAGTGAACTAAACGTGTCCTGACCTGTAACAGTTACAGCGAAGTGTGTACACCGTAGGTACACAGTCCTACAGCTGTGAGTGTGGCCTGGCCTTTGTCATGAGGTTCTGCACGCCTACGTGCTGTTGATGAAAAGAAATACTGGGGGGTGTCAAAAAAAGTACACACATTTTTTTTTTTTTGAGTTGAAGTCTCACTCTGTCACCCAGACTGGAGTGCAGTGGCTGCTCCTGGCAGCCGCAGCCTCGACCTGCTGGGCTCCGGCAATCCTTCCGCCTCAGCCTTCCACGTAGCTGGAA
>CAUYQG010117606.1:0-11636 GCA_963574415.1 Tarsius wallacei
CAGAGCTGCAGACGACGGGGCTGGAGAGAGGAGAAGGTCCTCAGAGACACTGTGCACACACAGGCATGGGGGAAACAGGGGTGTGGGGGAGGGGCAGGGGACAGGCCCAGGGGGCCCTGCCTGCAGTCTCCTTGCCCCGAAGGGGCTCAGCCAGTGTCTTGGGGACTCTTGGACCGTGTTCCACCAGGGTGCCCTGCAGGAACTGGTGGGCCCCAGGTGCGCTCCGCCGACCCAGCCCTCTTCAGGCGAGGTATGTCATCCCATGTGTCTCAGCAAGACTGCAACAGCGGTCACCTTCCCAGAGCCCTCGAGATGTCGGGGCTGGAGGTGAGGAAAGGGATAGGAGAGGTGACCAACCACGGCCCGCCGGGGCTCCCTGGGACTCCGTTGTTCAGAGAACCTGGGAGTGCTGCAATCCCCGAGCAGGTGCAAGTGCCAAAGTGTGCGTGTGTTTCCCTGCGAATGAACCTGTGGATGTGTGTATCCGTGTGAACACGTGTACGCGTATGAATTCCTGAGTGTGTGAGTGTGTGTGTGTGTGAAAGGGATGTGTTGAATGATTGTGAGGATGGGTGTGTGTCACTCATTTAACGTGTATGACATTGAGAGTGCGAGTGTGTCACAATGTAAATGTGTGTGTCGCCAGATTTGTGTTTGTTATTGAAGATGCATGAATGTGTTGAGTGTCACAGAATGTGTGTCGCTGAATGAATGTGAACATGTGTGTCACTGAGTGTGGGCATGTCACTGAATGTGTGTGACTGAATGGATATTTCACTGAATGTCATTGAACATGTGTGTGTGATTGAGCATATGAATGCGTGGCAGTGTCACTGAGAGTGAGCATGTGTGTCGCTGCATGAGTGTGAGCACAGGGGTCTGGACAGATGGGGTTTGGAGTCATTATTTTTTTGTCTTTTTGTGTCAGCCATTCTAGCAGGTGTGAGATGATCTTTCATTGTGGTTCTGATTTGCATCTCCCTGATAATGAGTGGTGTTGAGCATGTTTTCATATAACTGTTAGCCTTCTTTATGTCCTCTTTTGAGAAATGTGTGCAGCCTGGGGACACAGGTGCTACAAGGTGATTTATTGGGCGCCAAGGGGTGAGCCGAGTCCACCCACCAAGCGGATCCTCCCCGGCTCGCTGAGGGCTCCAGCAGCAGGTGGAACAGCTCAAAAACAACCCAGTCCTGGTGGGTGAGGACTGAGAGAGGGCCCATCCACAGGGCTGTCCCTGAGAAGAGTGGACTGAGGGAGCTCCCTTTCTCAGGCTTGTCCCTAAATAGAGGACTGACAGAGATCAAGGACTTCTGATCAGAAGAGTTTGTGTGAGGACCGTGTTCAAGTCTGTTCCCTGATCAGAAAAAACTGAATGAGGTACCATCTTCAGGCCTGTCCCCTTAGCAGAGAGTAATAAGAGAGATTCCCTCCCTCAGTCTGTCCACTGAGCAGAGAGGACTAACATTGGTCTTGTCCTCAACTCTGTCCTTTGAGTAGAGTGGACTGAGAGAGTTCCCATCCTCAGATCTGTTCACAGATCAGAGAAGTTTGAATGAGTTCCGCTCTCATGCCTACCCCTGAGCACAGAGGCCTGGAGAGGCTCTGTCTTCAAGTCTGTCCCCTTCGGGTCTGTGGAGGGAAGAATTTAAATTTTTTGTCCTATTTTAAGCTCTTTTAAGAAGTAAATCCATGCCATTCCCTTGTTGCACTTTGATGGGAATGACAAGGTCAAGCTAGAGGCACAGCAGCGACCCCTTGCGGCTTCCCTCACCTCTCCAGCCCCTGCTTGGTGGCCTTTCTGGACTCTTGGGCTCCACCTGTTTTGGGACTGTGTGTCACTTACTCTTGGAGAGTGTATATAGATGCTCATTTCCATGAAGAGGAAGGTGCCGTGGGACAATCCTTTTCCCGGCCCCTTCCAAGACAGATTGACAGGAGAAGGGCCACACCCGGGATAGTCTGCCCCAAGATGGGCCTTAGAAGTGGGCCCTTAGCCGGGCTCGGTGGCTCAGCCTGTAATCCGGCGCCTTTGGGAGGCTGAGGTGAGCGGATTGCCTGAGCCCACGGGTTCGAGATCCGCCTGGGCAGGCGAGACCTCATCTCTACAATAAATCAAAAAAATTAGCCGGGCGTGGTAGCGCACGCCTGTAGTTCCAGCTACTTGGAAGGCTGAGGCGGAAGGATCGCCGGAGCCCAGCAGGTCGAGGCTGCGGTGGCCGGAAGTGGCCACTGCACTCCAGTCTGGGCAACAGAGTGAGACTCCAACTCAAAAAAAAAAAAAAAAGAAGTGGGCCCTCTGGCCTCAGAGCCTGGAGCAGGGCCTGGTGCAGAAGAATAAAGCCCCTGGAGGCTACCCTGCTTCCAGCCCTCAGGCCCCTCCCCGAGCACAATAATCTGGAAAGAAAGAACGGACATTACCCAGGCCCCTGGCTCCTTCCCCCAATGCAGGTTGGTCACCTGCCGGCTGCTTCCCTGGGCCTGCAGTGTGGGCTCCAGTCCCCTGCTGTTGGGGACCCTGAGCCATGGCCCCCAAGGTCCTATCCGGCCTATGCCAGAGTGAGCCCTCTGCTCTTGGAGTCATTTCCCACTGTCACCTGGGGGAAGCCCCTTTCGAGGCTACCATCTCCCTCCAGACCCTACCCTCTCCTCATAGAGCCTGGAACGGGGCCTGCCTTCAAGGCCTTCTGTCCCTGAGGCTCAGTCCCCTGAATGTGTTGGCCCCAGCACCTCCAGTTCCCCGGCTCCTGGACCCGGCTGCCCATTGAAAATGTTAGACTTCACTCAAGCCCTGTGGTCCTCCAAAACAGCAAAGGTTGCAAAATCCCCCCATCCTTTGCTGTTCCAAAAAATGACTCACTGCAAAGAACCCTCTCTTATGGGCTGCATTTTATCCCCCCGTATCTCAGGATGTGGCCTTATTTAGAGACAGGATCTTTAAAGTGGTCATTTAGGTAAAAAATAAGGGCACTACGGTGGGCCCTGATACAATATAACTTATGTCCTTATAAGAAGAGGAAATTAGCCGGGCTCGGTGGTTCAGCCTGTAATCTCGCACTTTGGGAGGCTGAGGTGAGTGGATTGCCTGAGCCCATGGGTTCAAGACCTGCCTGGGCAACTTGGTGAGACCTCATCTCTACAATAAATCAAAAATTAGCCGGGCGTAGTAGCGTGCGCCTGTAGTTCCAGCTCCTTGGAAGGCTGAGGCGGAAGGATCGCCAGAGCCCAGCAGGTCGAGGCTGCGGTGGCTGGGAGCGACCACTGCACTCCAGTCTGGGCGACAGAGTGAGACTCCAACTAAAAAAAAAAGAACAGGAAATTTGGACACACAGACAAGGAAGACAGTGTGAAACAAAACAGGAAAAAGATTACTATCTACAAGTGAAGGAGAAAGGCCTGGACCAGATTCTTCCTTCATAGCTTTCAGAAGGAACCAACCCTGATGACACCTCGACCTCAGACTCCTGGCCTCCAAAACTGAGAGAATAAATTTCTTTTGTTTAAGCCACTTAGCTTATGGTACTTTTTAATGATAGCCTTAGAAACTAACACAACCACTTTCTCCATAAGACTTAGTTAAGACTCAGGAGTGTTCTCCTTGTTTGTCTATGACAAGGGCAAACACAAACCCACTAATTCCCATTTGTATTAGTCGAGTTCTCCAGAGAAACGGAACCAATAGCAGATAATTGACAGATTATTATGGGAACGTGCACATATGACAATGGAAGCCAACCAGTTCGATGGCCTTCCATCTGCAAGTTGGGGAGTCAATAAAGATAGTGGTGTGATTGAGTCCAAGTCCAATGGCCTGAGAACCAGAGGAGCTTATGATGTTACTTCCACTCCAGATTCTTAGCTCTCCTGCCCCTCCCCCCGAAACTCGAACACCAGTTTCACCCATTCTGCTACTGAAAGGACTTTTAACAACATGACCAAACAACCTAATCTTCATGAATACAAAGTCAATTCTCTGTCTTCGTCTTACTTACACCAACATCTCAGTAGAATTTGGCCCAGATGCCACTCCTCCTTCATGAAGCACTTTCCTTCCTTGGCTTCTGGGATCCCATATCCTTCCAGTTTCCTCCTACTCACTGACCACTCTTTGGCAGAGTTTTCTGGTTCTTCTTCCTCTGCTGACTTCTCCCCAGCACTCACTCTTGGGTCCTCTTTTTACTGTCTACATTCACTTCCATGGTGCCCTCAAGCAGTCCATGCATTAATTCCCATTGACAGGCTGCTTTCAAGTCCTCTCTTGAGCTCAAAACTCATCTTTCAAGTTGCCTAACCCACATCTCCACTTGGATGGGCATCAGAGCATCTCAATCCCAAGTTTCCCAAAACAGAGCTCTTGATCACAAACCACACACCTCAATCAGTGCCAAACTGCTCATACCTAAGTCCGCCCAATGTATTGGCACCATCACTCCACCCAGTTGCTCTGGTTCAGACCCAGCCTCAGTTCAGGCTTTTCTCTTTCCCTCATGGATTCCCATTCCATTAATCAGCAAGTACTACAGTTCTGTCTCCAAGGCATCTGGACTCCATCCACTTCTCTCCATCTCCACTGTTGCCATCACAGCCAGGCCACCGTTGCTGACATTTGCCCTGCAATTGTCTCCTTTGTTTCTACTCTTGCCCCCGATAGTCCATTCTCCAATAAGAACTCAGAGTGATCTTCTACAATCAGAAATCAAATGATAGCACTTCCTTGCTTAGAAGCCATGGGTGGCTTTCCATGTCATGTAGAGTAAAATTCAAATCTCACAAACCCCACATGGTCTGGCCCCCAGTCTGCTCTGTGCTTTGTACCACACTCCAGTCCCACTGGTTAGTTCTTCAAACACACCTGGTTCTTAACCATCTCAGAGTCTCTATCCTTACCAGCCCCTCTGCCTGGAAAACTCTTCCCTCCAGAACTTTCTGTAAGAATGGGAATGTTCTGGGCCTGCACTGTCCAACATGGTAACCTCTAACCACATGTGGCTAGTGGACACTTGAAATGGGACAAGTGTGAATGAGAAACTGGATTTTTAAAAAATGTATTTGGCTAGGCACGGTGGCTTATGCCTGTAATCCCAGCACTTTGGGAGGCGGAGGTGAGAGGATTGCCTGGGTTCACAGGTTTGAGACCAGCTTGGGCTACATGGCGAGACTGCGTCTGTACAATAAATCAAAAAATTAGCCAGGCATGATGGTGCATGCCTGTGGTTCCAGCTACTTGGAAGGCTGAGGCAGAAGGATCACCTGAGGCCAGCAGACCGAGGCTGCGGTGGCCGTGAGCGTGTTACTTCACTCCAGCCTGGGAGACAGAATGAGACTCTGACTCCAAAAAAAAAGGTATTTGAATTGATTTCTATCTAAACACAGGTAGCCTTATTGGCATATGGAAACCATGTTTAGACAGCATAGCTCGAGCCCAATTCTGTTTCTTAAATTTTACATAACTTATCAAAATTTTTCTCATTTATGTTATGGATTCAACAAACATTTATTGAGCACCTATTATGTGTGAGGCACTACCATAGGCACTGGGAATATAGTATTGAGCATAAGATAAAATTCTCTCATGGAGATTATATTTAAGTAAGGAGTAAAGAAAGGGAGTAAACAAAATAATTGTAAACATACAGTATATCAGATGGTGATAAGTGCTATAGAGAAAAACTAGCAGGGAAGCCGGTACAAGAAGTTCTGGGATATGGTCACAAGTTTAAGTAGGATGGTCCGTGAAGGTTTTTGGGAGAAGATTGCATCTGAGCAGAGGTTTGAGGTGAGCAAGGGACAGGATCCGATTCAAGTTTTCAACTCTGTACTCTTGCAGCCATGCTGAAATACACTCCAGGGTGGGAGGACAAGGAGAGAAGCAGGGTGAGTGCTGAGGCCACTGCAATTGTCCATGCAGGGACTGATGACGCAATGTGCTCACGGAGGACGTGCAGAGAAACAGGTTGCTGCTGGATCTCTCTGCCAGGAAGTGTTCACAGGCTTGGCTGATGGACTGAAAGAAGAGGAGAAGGAGGAGGAAGAAGAGGAAGAAGAGGAGCATATGCATAGAACAGATTGAACACCAGGACACCAGATCGCCCCCCCAGGTGGAGATGTGTGCAGGAAATTGAAACCTTAGCCTGAAGTTTGGGGCAGAGTCGTGGGCTGGAGCAGTGGCAAAGCCAGGGGAGGTGGTGCCTATCAGGTCTGCTGAACCCTGGCTCCCGCTGAGTGTTGCAAGATGGTGAGTGCAGCTAGAAGAGAGAAAGGGGCCCAGGACCAAGCCCTGGAGTACTCCAAAGTTCAGAGGTGGGAGTGACGAGCAAGCCCCACCAATGGAGATCGAGATGAATGTCCACTGAGGTGGGTGGAAAGGCAGGATGGGCTGGGCAGCCCAGCACAGGGAATGGCCCACAAAGCCAAAGTCTGCCACTGGGTCAATGGTGCCTGAGAATTAAGCACAGCATCCAGCAGCAGCGTGGAGTCACAGGGGACCTTGGCAGGAGCATATCTTGCACCATCGTGGAGGTCCCCAGTGTCGGTAGAGTGTGTGGTCCACAGTTGGTGCGCAGAAAAGATTTAAATGATTAAACTAATAAATGAACAATTTTTCCTTAGCCTTCAGGGTTCAGCTCAGAGGTCACCTTCCTTGGACAATATTCCTTCAAAAATTTTTTTCTGAGTCCTAGATCTCACTCTGTTGCCCAGGCTGGAGTGCATTGGCACAGTCACACCTCACCGCAGCCTCGATCTTCTGGGCTCAGGTGATCCTCCTACATCAGCCTCTGGGACAGTTGGGAGTACAGTGGTGCACTATCATGCCTGGCCATTTTTTTAAACCTTATGTTTTGTGGAGACAAGGTCACACTACGTTGCCCAGACTGGTCTGGAACTACTGGGCTCAAGCGATTCTCCCACCTCAGCCTCCCAAAGTGCTGAGATTACAGGCGTGAGCCACCGTGCCCAGCCCAGGACAAATCTCTGCTCCTTTAGCAGTTACCACTGAAATGGGATCGTTACTCATCTTTCTGCCCACCAGATGGCCATGCCATGAGTTCACAGGCTGTGTGTCTTGCCCACTGGTGTATCCCGTGCCCTGTGGAAGGCCTGGAACACTGAGGAAAGCACGAGTGAGTTGCCTTGGGGCTGGAACTGAGCTCCCCAGGGATCTGGACAGAGTCTGCTTTACTGGGAGGGGATTCCCACATCTAGCACACTGGTAGGAGACAGCTAGCCAAAAATACCTGTTGAGTGACTGAGTGTCCAATTGGCATATCCGGGTGTTGATGGAAAGGAAGTATCAATATGCAGAAGACATTCATGGGAGCTAATGTCGAGGCAAGGGGATCTGCAGGAGGGCGCTCCAGGCAGAGGACATGACAAGGTGACCAGGTAGCAGAGCATCGTGCATGTCACATGGAACCTAACACTTCTGGATGGCTTGCCCAGTGCAGGACACAGTTCACATTGGCCCCAGGGGTGAGGAGCAAGGTGGGCCAGGCTTTCAGAGAGGGAGGTACTTTTCCAGCAGATGCATTGTTCAGAAAGGCTGCAGGGGCAGAGGGTAGAGAGTGATCGTAGGGGAAGCCCCCATGAAGGACACAGAGCACAGGGCCATAAGAAAAGCTTCACACACTCAAGAGGGCCGACGTCATGCAAAGCACGTTCGCCAACCACAATGGAATACAAAGAGAAGTCAGTAACAAAATTGGGAAATCCACATGAAATGACAAACTCCTAAACAACCAGTGGGTCAAAGAAGTCACAAGGGAAATAAGAAAGTCTTTGAGATGTACACTTCTAAATGAAGTGATAGGGGAAAAAAAGAAGAAAGTCTTTGATATGAATGAAAACACGATAGCTAAAGCAATGCTCAGAGAAACCTTCACAGCAGCAAATGCATACATTCCAAAAGAAAGACCTTGAATCCTAATCTCACTTTACACCTAAAGGAACTACAAGAAAATAAGTACCAACTAAATCCACAGCACGAAAAGGAAGAAAATAATAAAGATTAGAGAGGATATTCATGAAACAAAGGCTAGAAAATAATAGAAAAAATCCACAAAACCATAGCAATTCCATGTTGTTCTTTGAAAACAACAAACGACAAACCTTAAGCTGTCCTAATTAAGCCAAGCACGCTATGGCAAGGGTACTCATGGGAAGAAGGCCTCGTGCAGACGGGCTTCTGCAGCAGAAGCCTAGGTGAGGACAGGGCTCACCAAGAGTTCAGAGAACAGAGGGCGTTTGCTGATAGAAGGCACTGTGCACGGGGCCTGGAGCAGAAGGTATTCGGGGCAGGTTCGGGTCCTTCCTGTGCAGAGAAGTTTCACAGGAGGAACAGGTTCTGTGGAGGAAATTCACAGGCTCATGGCATTCATAAGCAAGGCGCAGTCCCCAGAGGAAACCACACGGATACAGGGCCCTCACAGGTACAAACTCATGGCGGGGAACAGGAGTGGTGGTGGGGGAGGCCCAATTCTGTCATCAGCTGGTTGGATGGGACTTGGCCTGCTAAGTGCTACTTCAAAATGGCACGGCTCTATTTCTCCTTTAGGTCTTTGTGTCACACACAATCACCAACCGAGAGTCCTAGAAATTCTTAATTTGTAACAACTCTCATAGTCCCTGTCTCTGGCATTAGTAAAAGCTCCTCCTCCTTTCCCACTGTACCATAATGGTGGTCAAGGTTGGCTGAGAAGGTAGCTAGAAGAACAACTATTGGTTCAACGGCCCTGAGATCCCTACTCAGTGATGGAAGTTCTCTGGGTGTCATGTCTTTTACCTTTGGACTTCCTGACCACCCTTTCCTGCCCCTGGAAGAATGGCTCACTTCACAGGCAGACGAAGATTCGGCAAGATCTGGACAGCCTGGGCACTAGCCTTAAGAAGCAGGGTAGGGTGTGTGTTGGGGTCACTTTTGGGGAGAGACTTTGAGAGCTGTGTATTCAGAACTACTGTCAAGGAAGAGCTGGAGGGACCAGGGGTGCTGACGTAGGAAATGGGAGAATCTGAGCAGTATCTTCACTTATTTTAGGGGCTGGCATCTAAGAGAAGAACTAAAGACCACCAGTGGGCGATGATTAAAGAGAAGCAGATTTCAGACTCAATTGAAGGGTGCATCTTCTAAAATTGAGGCTGTCCACAGAGAAAAGGAACTCGTGAAGAACTGAGCTCCTGGTCATTGGAAGTGTGCAGTAAGGACCAGGTGGCCATCTGTGATGGCAATGAAAGAGAGGATGGACCCCTCAAACACAAGATTCCTCATTAAGATTTGATGAGTTGACCAGGTTCGATGGCTCAGTCTGTAATTCCAGCACTTTAGGAGGCCGAGGTGAGTGGATTGCCTGCGCCCACGGGTTCGAGACCAGCCTGGGCAACTTGGCAAGACCTCATCTTTACAATAAATAAAAAATTAGCCGGGCGTGGTAGCATGCACCTGTAGTTCTGGCTACTTGGTAGGCTGAGGTGGAAGGGTGGCCATGAGTGTGCCACTGCACTCCAGCCTGGGCAACAGAGTGAGACTCCAACTCAAAAAAAAAAAAAAAGACTTGCTGAGTCAAGACTCTCACACTTTCTGTTCATATATAGTTTCTACATGTTGCTATTAAGTACTTATTTGCTTTTGTAGAGAGAATGGCTTCAGGCAATAGGAGAGAAGAAATCACACAGCTGAAAGCACCAAGTTATTACGCTTCAAAAAGAAAACCTTAACACTGATATGGTAATGGCTTAACATTTATTATAATTGTGTCCATTGATGTGAATTAAGCAAGTATGATTAGAACCACTAAGCAATTCAAAAGAAGCAAAATGTAACGCAACCATCCCTCTTCCACAGGTCTGCGGATTTCTGGGTTCTGGATCAAACTCAACACCCATCCTGCAAGCTTGCTTTCCGTAACTTGCATGTTGGTTCTAAAACTCCCTTAAAGGCAGACTAAGCCTTGGGGGGGTGGGGCACCTCTCTGGGGCCTCATTATTCTGCATTCCCTCAGCTGGGCCTTCACTGAGACTTCTTTCTCTCATTAATTCGGCACCTGTGTTAGTGCCCAGCATGCATCGAGTCCCAAGCTGGGGCTAGACTTCAGGAAGACCAGCTCATACGTCGTGTGGGTACACGAAATATTATACTCTTCCCCTCCAGAGTAAATCTGATGCACAGTTATACAAACAAACAGAATGACCCTCTCTAATCATTTGGTGGGAAGAACAGGTCCACAAACCAATGCGGATAGGGCTCAGAAACCGGAGAAAGATGGAGAGACGTCTTAGAGTGAAGTCAAGAGAAGAATCAGCAACACTGCAAGGCTGCTCTTCCTCTCAAGGAACTAACAGAGTGAGGCAGGGCCCGAAGGTCGGAGAGTGTCAGCTGACGGCATGGGCAGCCCTGCCTCTGCCCAGCTGGCCAACAGGTTTCCAAGTTCCATGGACCAGGGCCCGCAGTAGTTGCCTCTAGCTTGAGGCAGGGCCCGGACTGGAAAATAGAAGGTCACCGAAAGCTCTGTGCTCAGAGTGGCTAGCCCACTGGCACTTTCCCTGGATGGACAAGCTCCTCTTTGGGAAAGTCTGTAAGTCAGATCTGTTTCCAGCGAAAGCATCTCAGTTCGGAGGTGTTTTCACAGGAAGTGGGGGAGAGGAAAGGGGGGTGGTTTGGCCCTTGCAGTACTTCCTGGGATGGGGAGGGATCCAGGAATTCAGGCTACGCAGAGGAAGACAGTCTCCCACTTCTACCCTTGGCAAGCACAGGTCTCAGGGAGGCCTGAGGGCAGGGTGTCACCTGGCAGGAAATAGATATCCTCGCATGGCGCTTGACACATCTTGGGTGCTTAATTGAAGCTCACTATTGTGGTGATTGCCCTTGGAGAGGACATGGGCTCTGCAGAGTTCTGCACAATGCAATGGCCACCTCTCTGAGCTTCAATGTCCTCATCTGTTAAATGGAGACAAGAATACCCTCTTCCCAGGACTGTTATGGGATTAACGGCACCACTGTGAGACAGTGCCTGGTGTGAGAGGTCCTCCAGAGGTGTCAGCTGCTTTCCCCTTCTTAATCCCGGTGGGATCCATATGCCCCAAAACCCACTTGGGAGGATTTTTACATACAGCTCAAGGAGCAGAAACTTAGGGTAAGGGCATTCATCAGCGATTAAGCTTCTGGCAGACACAGATACCCCTTCTGTTAGTAGCCTCCTAAAATCACAGCCCACTGGATTGGAACCTCACTGTGTAAACTTTCCAATGCATGCCCATATACCCAGAGGGAGAAACCCCAATACAGTGAAATACGGGTGGGAGGAGGTAATTAAAAACTGCGCTATAACTCAGTCGAAAGCAACTAACTACTTGCAAACGTGTATGGAAATTTAAAATATATAAACGTATATGGCAAATAAACAAGCTAAACATTAGCCTATGCCAATCCCTAGCGTTCATTGCCACAATTTACCCACCAGGGATCGTCAACAGTCTTCAACTTGGCCCCTCAGGAGCTTCAAGGGAGTCAGGGCACAATGAACCCCACACATCTACCTACCTAAAGTCATTAGAAAGCCCATCAGTCTCAGGGAGGCCAAGATGGCATTCTAGCTCAATCCCCTTTGGCTGAGCTTGAAATGAGATCATAGGTGTAAAGTGCTTCCTA
>CAUYQG010117608.1:0-25565 GCA_963574415.1 Tarsius wallacei
AGATCAGCCTTTGCAATATAACAGGACCTCATCTCTAAAAAAGTAGCAGAGTGTGGTGGTGCATGCCTGTAGTACCAGTTGCTTGGGAGGCTGAGGCAAGAGAGTCATTTGAGTCTAGAAGGTTGAGCCTGCAGTGAGCCATGATAAACAGAGTGAGATTCCAACTCAAAATTAAAATATATAAATACATATATATATATGTATTATGTTCAACATTATGTTTTATCATTAAGGAATTACAACATAAATCAATGAGATACTACTATCACCTATCAAAATGGTTAATGTATTTTAAAAACAGACAATAACAACTCCTGGCAGTTGGAGCATGAGAAGCAATAGTGGGAATGTAAAAATAGGGAGACAGTTTGGTAGTTTCTTACAAAATTAAACATACTCTTGACATCTGCTTCAGCAGTTGCACTATTTAGTATTTACTCAACTGAGTTGAAAAAATGTGTCCACACAAAAACCTGCAGATAAATATAAATATTTATATAATTGCCAAAAAAGAAACTGGAAGCGACCATGGTGTCCTTTAATAGGTGGGTGAATTTAACAAGAAGGATACATCTATAAAAGGGAATATTACTCATCAATAAAATACATTAACAGGCTAGGCCTGTAATCTCAGCACTTTGAGAGGCCAAGATAGGAGAGTCGCTTGCAGGCAGGAGTTTGAAACCAGACCAGGCAACATAAAAACTATGTCTCTACAAAATAATTTTTAAAAAGTTTTTCCACATGTGGTGGCATGCACTTGTGATCCCAGCTACTTGGGAGGTGCCTCTGCACTCCAGCCTGCGTGACAGAGTAAGACCTTGACTCAAAAAAATTTTTTAAAAAGAAAGTAACTATCAAGCCATGAAACTACATGGAGAAATTTTAAGTGCATATTGCTAAATCAGAGACACCAGTCTGAAAAATCTATATACTACATGATTCCAATTATATGTTTCTGTAAAATGCAAACTATGGAGACAGTAAATAGATGAGTGGTCATCAGAGGTTTTAGGATATGGGAGAGGGTTGGCTTAGAAAACAGAGTGGTGAAACCTCTGTATAATAATGTAATGATGAATCAAGACATTAAGTATTTGTTAAACACATAGAACTTTACAGCAAGAACAGTAAACTTTAAAACGCCAGTCACCAATTTGTAGGGTGTCAGGTGATCCCACGATGAAATGCAGAATGTTACAAAATGATCTAAACGTCTTAAAAATGATGAGGGGAGGGATGAAAGAAGACACTGACCTAAGTGACTTTGGAAATAAGTGGGGTCTCTGAGACTAAAGGCAAAATGAACAATACATAATAGCTGTACTCTAGTTGTTAGAGTTGTTTTCTACGGCATTATGTTAATAATTCTGAAACCATTGTATATGTATAATGTAACTGATCTATTTGTGTAAATGGATGGTAGATCATGGGAACAAGCTTTCTCACTGTTGGATCAAGAGGTTACAGATAAGCAAGGGTAGAAGTCTAGAATGATCCATGTGGTAATAGATTAGAGTTTGAGACATCAGTATAAACGTGTATTTAGCTTAACATAGTTATGGATTGTTGCATATGGAAATATTTATAGCTATGTGTGTCTATACTTAATATATACACATATGTTTCCTTGCTCGGTCACCTGAGAGAGCCTCAAACTAATGACTCACCTAGCACCCCCTTGGTTTCTAATATTATTCTCCTTGCTATTTCTAGTGTGTTTCACCTCTTCCACATTGGTCAGATTGTTTGTGAAATAAGCAAACTCACTGAAAGAATCTCCAAAGTATGTATAATGCAAAATAAAAGGAACCAGGGATTCTCGAAGAAATGGTTAATTCTAGGACAGGAGCTGGGATTATACAAGATGATGCTGGAGCATTTTTTAGTGCTTAAAAGTAAGAAAGTGCTAAAACTAAAAGCACACACACACACAATGATGGGGGTGTCAAAGGAATACAGGAGTCAACTGAAATAGCTCCAAATAGCCAAAGCTGAAACAATTTGAGCAAAACAAAGTAAATCACATAATATTAGATTATATCTCAAGGTAAGAAATAAACATCCATGAGTCCACTTAGATATAAATAAATGACAAAATGTACAGTATGGAAAGGGAGGGATAAAAGAGTAACTTTACAGTAGAGAAACCTGATGAACACTATCTCAGCCAGGTGATCAAGGTTATTAACATTGACAGTGATAGGTCATACTGGTAGTACACACCTTGATATGATGTGATGGAAATGGTACTTACCTTTGTGGTCTAACTTCCCAAGCCTATGACGTAATCTAATCATGAGAAAAATCATCAGGCAAATCACAATTGAGGGACAGTCTACAAAATACAGGACCAGTCCTTCTCAAAACTGTCAAGGTCATCAAAAACATGACAATCAGAGAAATTGTCACAGTCAAGTGGAGCCTAAGGAGACATGACTACTAAACATAATGTGTATTCTGGATGGAACCCTGGGTCAGAAAAAGAACATTAGGAAAAAACTGAGGGAGTCTGAAGGACAACAGAAATGGTAAATATAATAGACTATGTTTGTCTTCTTAAGTTCGTGGGTGTGTGCGTGCGTGCACGCGTGTGTTTTGAAAGCAAAATTATAACATTATTTTATGTGGTTTTTAATGTATGCAGGGATAATTCAGTCACCTCTTCATCTTTTGGTACCCTTAGGGACTGTTTCCAGGACACCTTCCCCACTCCCCACAAATACCAAGTTCTGTGGATGCTTAAGTCTTTTATATAAAATAGCATAGTATTTGCATTAAATTATGCACATCCTCCTATATCCCTTAAGTCATCTCTAGATCATTTATAATATGTAATATAGTGTAAATGCTATGTAGATAGTTGTTACATTGTTTTGTTTTTATTTGTATTATTTTTTGTGCTTTTTTTTTTTCAATTATTTTTTGAGCTGTGGTTGATTGAATCTGGAATTTGGAACCTGCGGATGCAGAACCAACAGAATAACAGAACAAAGTGTTGACTATATAACAACATAAAGAGAGAAGGATAATGGAACCTCCATAGTATCAAGTTTTCTACATTCTATTTGAAGTGGTAAAATATTAATGTAAGCAATCAGTGAAAAGTGTATAAGTGTAAAATGAAGACCATCCAATAAAATATTATAACTCAATAGTTAAAACACAGGGAGATAGGAAAAAAAACTCAATAGCTAAACTAAAAAGTGACAATAAAATAATCCAAAAGAAGATAGGAAACAGATAAAAAATAAAAAACAGAACCAATGGAAAACATAATAAATGGTAGCCCTAAACCAAAACAATATAAAAAAATTAAATGTCAATTGTCTTACTGCCTCAATTATACGACGAAGATGTTAGACTGGATTTTTTAAAAAGCTACATGCTATGTATGGCAAACCAGTTCATTTATAATATAAGCAAATTAAAAGTGAAAGATTGGAAAAATATACAAGGGGACCCCCCAAAAACTGGAATTTATTTATAAAAAATTGTGTATTTATTCTTACTTGTTTAAACTTCAGTCACCTTCAAAGTACTATTGGTTTGATGCAATAAACCTATGGAAATGCTTTTTCCACTGCTCAAAACCGTCTTTGAACTTGTCAATTTTGATGCCTTTTCGTGCTGCTACTGTTCTTTGTTTCACTCTTCCACATCGGTAAAACATTTCCCTTTGACACCAGGTGAATAGAGAGGATGGGACAGAGGGGCCATACTGTTTTGGGTCAAAAACTGCTGAACACTCAGCTCCGTGTAGTCAGGTTGTTAGCGTAAATTACCCATCATAAAATGGACAAACACATTGAAAGAACCCCCCAAAAAATGTACAGCCTCTCACAACAATGCTAGCTGGTGCACTGATGCTGATGGGTTTGTAGAACACTTATCTAGCGGGAAAGCCTGTACTACAAGGACCCTGCCCGCCAAAAGATAATTCCGAGTTTTTTGGGGTCCTCCCTCATATACCATGGAAACACTAATCAAAAATTGGAACAATAGTATAAGTATCAAAGTAAACTTTAGAGCAAGGAAAATTACCAAGGAGAGAGAGACATTTCATACTGGTAAATGATCCTTCACTAAGAGACACAATAATCTTAAATGTGTATCCGCCTAACAGAGTCTCAAAATAAACGCAGCAAAATCTCATATAACTAAAAGAAGAAATTGACAAATTCATATTATATTTAACACTCCTCTCTTAGCAATCAATATAATAAGTATACACAAAATATGTAAACATATAGAAGAAGTGAACAACTGGATCTAAATAACATTTATAGAACATTTCAACCAATAAGATAGTATACATCCTTTATAAGAGCACGTGGAATATTTAAAAATATCATATCTTGGGTCACAAAATAAACCTTAACAAATTTAAAAGAATTAAAATTATACAAAATGTGTTATTTGACCATAATAGAATTAAACCAGAAAGCAGTAACAGAAAGTGAAGTCTTTAAATACTTGGAAGTTAAACAACACACTTCCTAATAATCCACAAAACAAAGGTGATGTCTCAAGGGAAATTAGAAAATATTTTGGGCTAAGTGGAAAGGAGAATGGAATATATTAAATTTTGTGTAAAGTAGGCAAAGCAGTTTTTTGATGGAAATGTATAGCATTAGATGATTATATTAGAAAAGAAGAAGGATGTCTAGTCAAGAATTTCAGTTTTTACCTCAGGAAA
This sequence comes from Tarsius wallacei, assembly GCA_963574415.1. Lineage (NCBI taxonomy): Eukaryota > Metazoa > Chordata > Mammalia > Primates > Tarsiidae > Tarsius > Tarsius wallacei. Next base: position 4,700 of record CAUYQG010117608.1, read on the forward strand.
TGACAAAAAGGGCAAAGTAAACCTAAACCAACCTTAAGGGAAGAGATAAAGATATCAGGAAAAATTAACAAAATTGAAGTAGAAAAACAACCATGAAAATCAATGAAACAGAAATCTGGTTATTTGAAAAGAATAAAATCAATAAACTTTACCAGACCAACAACCACCAGAAAAAGTAGACATACATTATCAGTATCAGGAATGAAAGAGGATAAATCATTGCAAACTCCACAGGCAAAGATATCCTTAAATGGTTAGAACCAGTATGTCTCCCAGCCTTTGTTGAGGGACTCTGTGTGTCTTCCGGCATGCCCTTAACACTCAGGCAGGCAGTTTACACCTCTGCTTTGCTTTCATGTCCTGCTTCTGCTCTCAGTGAGAGCTACCAGCGAGAACTTATTTTCAAAGCCCCTGTGAACATCTTACTCCCAACTTATTCCCTTCTTTTAATTCCGTTTTACACTTTTTTTATCAACTTATTGCTTGTTTCAATTGTTATCACAACAGATCCCCCACATTTTTGCTGACTTTTTAAATAATCCATTGAGTGAAACCTACTCATTCAACAGTCCATTGAGTTAAGCCCATTTATTTCTTGTTCATGGTTTTAAAATATCTCTTTGTGGTGGTGAATTTTATGTGTTCATTTGACTGAGCCACAGTGCCCAGATATTTGGTCAAACAGTATTCTGGATGTTTCTGTGAAGATGATTTTGGATGAAACTAACATTTAAATCAGTGCACTTTGAGTAAAGCAGATTGCCATCAATAATGTGGGTTATGCAATTACTTAAATGCTTGAACAGAAGAAAAGAGTGACTTTCCTCAAGCAAGAATAAATTATCCAGCAAAAAGCCAGCTCGGTGGCTCAGCCTGTAATCCCAGCGCTTTGGGAGGCTGAGGTGAGTGGATTGCCTGAGCCCGCGGATTCGAGACCCGCCTGGGCAACTTGGCGAGACCTCATCTCTACAATAAATCAAAAAATCAGCCAGGCGTGGTAGCGCGCGCCTGCAGTTCCAGCTACTTGGAAGGCTGAGGCGGAAGGATCGCCGGAGCCCAGCAGGTCGAGGCTGCGGTGGCCGAGAGCGGCCACTGCACTCCAGTCTGGGCGACAGAGTGAGACCCCAACTCAAAAAAAAAAAAAAATTATCCAGCAAATGGTCTCTGGACTTAAACTGCAAATCAGCTCTCTTCTGGTCTCCAGCCTGCCAACTTTTATACTTGGACCATAATATCAGCTCTTCCCTGAGTCTCCAGCTTACTGGCCTGTGGACTTGAACCAAAACATTGGTTCTTCCCGGGGTCTCCAGCCTGCCAGCCCATCCCACAGATTTTGGATATGCCAACTTTCATAAAAGTATAAGCCAACCTCCCCGTCTCTCTCTCTCTCTTGACACACACACGCACGCACGCACGCACGCACGCACACACACACACACACACAGTTGCTGTTTTCTTTCCTTCTAATTTGGGCTTGAAGTCTTTCTTTAGAGAGTGGCTATAAACTCTAGCCCTGCTCCAATGGGGCTCCAGGTGATTTGGTCATGGATGTTTACAGTGCATCTTTCACGAGATACTTCTTTACATTTGTGGACAGCCTAGTGCCTAAGTATCCAATCCATAACCAGATGTTCCTCTAACAGAAAACTTATTTTACTGGCAGACATGCTTGTGGCTATTGTCTGACCTGTGTCCAGTTTATTCTTATCGAGATATCCCTATCTAAGAGAGCTCTGGTCTGGGAAATAGTTACATTTGGATGTGTCGGTCAGGTGACTCACAGGAGGCAACACAATGAAATACATAAAATATCAGAAGCAGTTTATTACTGACAGAATCTACGAGGAGAGGACAGCATGTCTCACAGGGGCCAAGAAAATGGAGAGAGACATCTGGGACACGCATCCTAAGCCAGCATGTGGGGCAGGAGAAGGGAGAGAAAGGGGAGGAGGGGGAGAGAGAGAGAAAGAGAAAAAATGACCTGAGAGTCAAGGTTTTACTGGGGTCCAGGGATTTACCCATGCAGGTTTCCCACAGGGAGTTTTAATCGGTGGGTTTATAGCAAGCAGGCATGAGTTCCATGGAATCATGCTATTACTGAGAAGTCACTGTGGTATATCTGCACAGACCCTGTGGAGTGTGGTGGTCAGTGGAGTGAGTCAAGTAGATTGCTTCTAGTGGTTCCATAGGGAGGTGGTAACTAGGAAGCAGCTGTATAAGGCATATGTCTGATCAATCACATTGAGGAACTGGGAGGGGGCAGAAAACTAGAAACTGTGTCAAGAGTTACTAAGCCCTACCAGAGCAATCAGGCAAGAAAAAGAAAGTGTATCCAAATTGGAAAAGAAAAAAATAAAACACTCTCTATGCTGACGATATGATCTTATACCTAGAGAATCCTACAGACTCCTCCAAAAGGCTCCTGGACTTCGCTGTGTAGCCATGGGGGGCAGGGGGCACATATTGCTAAAAGGCAAACCCAGAATCTCATCCTTCAAGTGGCTACATTACAATGCAAATGAAATTCTCAGCCTCATAGGGCCTCTACTGTTAAAGTGAGGGCATCGATTGGAAGAAATGGAATCTGGAAAGCTGAAATGAGGGTGATTGGGAACAGCCAGATAAAGCTGGGAATACTAGCCCCTAAATTCTGATGGGTCTTCTTTGCCACTAAAAGCAGCCTCTACATTCCTGTTTAAGATTAACTTTACGCCAGGCTCGGTGGCTCAGCCTGTAATCCCGTGCCTTGGGAGGCTGAGGTGAGTGGATTGCCTGAGCCCGCGGGTTCGAGACCCGCCTGGGCAGGCGAAACCTCATCTCTACAATAAATCAAAAAAATTAGCCGGGCGTGGTAGCGTGCGCCTATAATTCCGGCTACTCAGAAGGCTGAGGCGGAAGGATCGCCGGAGCCCAGCAGGTCGAGGCTGCGGTGGCCGGGAGCGGCCACTGCACTCTAGTCTGGGCGATCGAGTGGGACTCCAACTCAAAAAAAAAAAAAAAAAAGAAATGAGAAGGAAATAGAAAATATATTTGATAAACTATTTTTTATTTGCATCTTTATTTCTTACTATTTCAGGTGTTCTTCTGAGGCAAGGAATTAATATGTATAAAGGACTTTATGTATGTGTAGTATATTTCATTAAAAATGGTAGTTGGGACTGGGCACAGTGGCCCACACTTGTGATCCTAGTGCTTTGGGAAGTTGAGGTGGGAGGATTGCTTGAGGCCAGGACTATGAGTTTACAGTGAGCTATCATGATGCCACTGTTCTCCAGCCTGGTGACAGAGCAAGACCTTGTCTCTTTAATTAAAAAAAAAACATACACAAAAAACAAAGGGGGTGGGGGCTTTAGGAGGATTGGGAATTCTGGTGCCCTTGCACTACTCACAGATGAGGAAACATTTGATTTTCTCCTAAGAAGGTGAATACCATAGTCTCCACTGAGCAAGTTTCTGATAAAAGCTGAGTTTTTATTGAGAGATATTATCTAATAAATAATACTTTTTCTTAAAAAAAAAAAAAAAGAACTAAAAAACATTAAGCATGTTTGTTTAAAACAAGATTGAGAGCTCCAGAGAAGTAATTCACTTTTTAGACTTGGGCTTTTCTAAATTTTCAAGTAATAAATATGATTGATATCTAAAGTGTTTTTTATGGTTATAAATATTTAAATGTCCTCTTTTATTATTCCTTGCCCATTTGAGATGTTTAAAATGTCTCCTCCCCCTTTCTTCCCCTGCTCTGCTCTCTCCACATCTTTCTTCCTTCTTCTTCAGCTTAAGTCTGTAGTTTTTTCTGATTTTTATTGTGGTCTTTCTCTGCTATTTGCTACCCCATCTGTTCCTTCTGCTCCTTGTAACTTGTTGGTATTCTGGTATGGAGATGCTTTAGAATGTTTCAGTTGACAGTGGCCACAGTCTTTTTAAAAAGGAGAAAACTACCCTGCATAGAATCACAGGCTCTGAGGGAATCGGCATGTACTGATGGGTAGAATGTTCATGATCAAAACGGTAGCCATAAAAACATGATGACCATTACTATTCAGAAAAAAGGTCTAAGTTAGGTTCAGCATAGATGATTGAAGAATATACAATGCACTCTAGAGATGTGTATTCCAGGTGGCTAGAGTTAAAAAAAAAATGGTTTCAAGTGCTTCAAGGCAATGCTTAAATCTTAGCTATCTAGAACAACTCATTCCACAAGAGTTGTAGACCAAGTTTTACTTTGACTTTTATTGACATCTGCTATTTTGTTGTGTAGATTTTCAGATGTAGAAGGAACTTATAGTTCTTTCTAGACGAATGCTTTATTTTTATTCATTGGAAAACTAAGGTCCAGACAAATAAAGTGACTTATTCAACACATATAAATAAATGAGCGCTAGGATTCAGATACTACTACCTTAATCTGCAAAATAAAGACCCTATTTTTAAAACAGTCAAAAGTTTCCCTGTCCATTATGGCAGCTAGTAAGACTTATGTGGTTATTTTAATTAATTAAAATTAAAAATTCAGTTTCTTATTTGCACTGGTTACATTTCAAATGCTCAGTAGTCATGTGTAGCTGGTAGTTACTGTGTTGCATGACAGAGATGTAGGACATTTTCATCTTTGCCAAAAGTTTTCTTGAACTGGAGATTTAATTGGGTTTTAAAAAGGACCTGTATAAGGTTGTCAGACACAGACCAACTATAGTTTCTTTGTTCTCGTTGGAATATATTACAACAAACAGCAAAAAATCTGACATGATTTTTAAATTCTCAAACTGAATATTTGAATTTCAAGGATGAAGAGGATGATGATGACTATGTTGAAGAAGGGGAAGAAGAAGAAGAAGAAGGTGAGTTACATTAGCGATAAGCAAATTCTAAAATGAAAGCCACAGTTATTTTTCATAGACTAAAGTGACTCTATAATGCAACTTTTTACTGATCCCTTTGATTTTCCTTGGTTTATCAGAGTGCCTTGAAAGGAATACATGTTTTTTAAAAGAGTAATTGTCTCAGGGCATTCATCAATTCCATTAAAAAATAAACAGCTTATGACATTTATTTTAAAAACAGGAATGAGAAACTAATGGAACCTTGAGCTCAACTTATTATTTTTAAATGCTCTTTCTCATTTTAGAGCAGGTGAAGCCTTATCTATGGGAGAGCGGCAGCTGAACTCCAGATAATGCCCTGTGTGGGTTTGCTCTCTGATACTCTTTTTTTTTTTTGAGTTGGAGTCTAACTCCCATGTTAGAGTGCAGTGGCATGCTCATGACCACCATAGCCTCGACCTGCTGGGCTCAAGTGATCCTTGCTCTTCAGCCTTCCAAATAGCTGGAACTATAGGCGTTCACCACTATGCTTGGCTAATTTTTTGATTTATTGTAGAGATGAGGTCTCGCCAAGTTGCCCAGGCCGCTCTTGAACCTGTGGGCTTAGGCAATCCTCTCTCCTCTGCCTCCCAAGTGCTAGGATTTACAGGCTTGAGCCACCTCATTTGGTCTTCTCTGGTGCTCTTTATCTAGGTCTTTCAAAATAATTTTTAAAATTTACTAATGATTCCATTGGTGTCAAGCTCTTAGTTTCTTGATCTGTACTTCATGATTTGGCCACAAGGGTGCATAGCAAGTTGTCATTATTTATGGATTTCTAAGTCTGTTCAATACATTGAAATTAAGAGAAATTCAGGGAGGAAACTAACAGATACTTTTCTTCTGCCATTAACTTTTCACTAGATACGAAACTTTGTAACTTAACAAATATTCATTTGTTAAATTAAAGCTTTACACTTTTCCTTCTACCCTTTCAGAAGAAGAACGTCTTCGAGGAGAGAAGAGGAAACGAGATGCTGAAGATGATGGAGAAGAAGAAGATGACTAGATCATTCTAAGACCAGATTCCCTGCTGTTCCTGGGTGTGCAATAGAGTGATCACATCTTTGTTTCTTCATGTACGATAGCTTTCCCTACAGAAGATAATGTGTAACTTTTTATAGGAAAAGTGTGGTTTTACTATTTTTGCCTTATCATTCCAAATAAGAATTACTAGTCTGTTAATGATCATATTGTATGTAGAGAAAATTTTCATTGACCTCTCCTATTGTGAAATTCCTTAGCAATTTATTTAGACTCTTAGTTTTTCTAATTCAAGCTCAATGTATTTGTCATTTTTAGCCCATAATTAAAACACAATCACTTTTACACAGGTGTAGTATGGTGCATTTCATTCATAAGGTTTTAAAGTTATTTATAAATGAACTGAAATTGCAGTCAGCTGTAATTCAGTTGAATGATATTCTCTTGAATGATTAGTTGGTTATTTTTTTAGAGGTGATCCAGAGAGCTTTAGTTTGAAGGCAATGACTTTTTTTGGCTAAGAGTGGGTGCTTTTTTGTCACATGAGTGACTTGGAGAGTAGAAGCAGAGTGGTAAAGGTTCTATTCAGCAATAGATGTCCTGGTTTGTGTGGAGTTTCTATTCAGCAATGTAGTTTGTGTAGTTTTGCTGAGATTCTATTACAGTAGTATAGTTCATGGATTTTGTGGAGACTGATACAGTTTTCTTTTTGAAGGAAAATTTGCTTATACGAAGTGGAGACATGCAGGTGAGCCCTTTCTCCAGGCTGTAGATCATGACACACCAACGGTTGTTCATTTTGTTTTGTTTTCAGGTGTGCATTTTTTGTCCTCTCAGCAATTCCTTTGTGATTACCTTCACATCTTGTTTCACTCTCCTCCCTGTATCTCAAAAGAGTTGGGATACTTGTGGGTACCCAGGAAAACCTTTAGTCTTATACCTCAGCCACCTTTTCTGACCCGTCTGGGTTTTAAATAAGTGACGTGAAAGAAATTGAGTATTTTCTGAGATACGAATATATAATCAATACAGTTGTATGCAACAAGGTCTACTGACTGTAAGTCTTTCTTGGTTGGTGGCATCTAAGACTGTATTATTAGGGTAAAGAAAGAAAGGCGGGAGGCTTTAGGAGGCAACTTTAGTATTCCTCAAAAGTCAAAACAATTGCCTGTCGATAATTAGTAAGACATGAAAGTCAGAGTTTTAAGTTGGCTTCTCAAATGATTTGGATACCATTCTGCAGTGTATTTCTCATTTTTCTGAATAGAACCTTTAATGATTCCCATTGTTTTAAAACATTATCAGCTTTAGCATTTAATTGGAACATACTTGGCAGTTGGAAAAATATTTGAAACGAAATCAATATTAAAATTAAGATTTTATTTTCAAGTGGATCCCCATTAAAAATAGAAAAATATTTGAGAGAAGTGAGTGTGTGTTTCCTTATATGGCTACTAAATAAAGTATAACCAGTAGAAAAGTACATCTCCCTTTTTTGCTATGGAGGCTCCATGTTCAAGCTATTGCTTTTTAAATCTTGACTATCAAAAATTTTTTCCCTTTGTTTTGAATATTTGTAAGTTTTTAAAAGTTAGTATCAGCAAATTAATTGAAGTTATGCTTCTACACTGGGATACATTTAAATGACTGATTATAGTGCTGTTGCTGCTTTTTAAATTTAAAATGTATGACTTGGCATTTTGAATTAAGAATTATAAAGTTATTTGTGGAGAAACCGAAAAAGGTTGTACAACTGACTGAAGTAAAATACTTGGGAGAAGTTTAGTGAGGGGATTGGAATCTCCAAAAGATCAACACGTTTCTTCTGATTTTGAAGATGGAATGCCCTGTTCTAGTCCCTAAGGATTTTCATTGAATGATTATAAAATGCTTATTTTTCAAGTGAAACCTATATATTGACTTTCTTATCAATCGTCTTATTGTGCAATCAAAACTAGAGTACTTGGTTTGAAAACAACACTTAGAGCCTCCAGATAACTTTCAAGACTTATTTAGCTTTATGGGTGGTATTTTCATGCAAATAAGTAAGGGTGGGTTTTATATTTTGTAGAAGTTTTTGGTCCTATTTTCATGCTCTTTGTATGGCAGTATGTATATAGTGTGTTCAGTTCCTTAAGAATCTCTCCTTAAAAACTTTGAAGTTAATACTTTTGTGTAACTGTGTTTTGAATAAAGCCATGACAGTGTTAAAAACAAACAAAAAAAATGCAGCACTCCTGATTATTATTTTATTGTTTCTGACCGTTCCCTGTTTTTTCTGTGACTGCTGTAACTTAAAAGTTTTTGAAATTGAATTGCTTCAAATAAATTGAAGATTTGTTATAATGATTAGTTTCAGTGTATGACATTCACTTTTTCAACAATATCATTGGTATCTTTGAAAGTCTTTTTAAAAACAAGAAAAACAGGTCTAAAGTTAACTCATTTAAATACTTGGATGTGATATAAGGCATTACAACTTAATAGTTTAGCTCATAATCTTCCTTATTAACTTTTTTTCTGAGAAGCAAAAAAAATTTTGGGTTCTTAATTTTCCTTTTGAGGTTGCAAATCGAACTAGTACTTTTTGCATTTTGATTTGAAGTTATAACTTTATTACCTGTAGTTGAAGTAAATGTTATCTATAGTTAATTAAAGTGATTATATAAGTACCGTACATAGGGTTGGACATGGTGGCTCACGCCTGTGATCCCAGCACTTTGGGAGGCAAAGGCGAGAGGATTGTCTTAGCCAGGGGTTTAAGACCAGCCTGGGCAACTAGATGAGATGTCTCTACAGTAAATCAAAAAATTACCTGGGCACGGTGGCACATGCCTGTAGTTCCAGATACTTGGAAGGTTGAGGTGGAAGGATCGCCTGAGCCCAGCAGGTCGAGGCTGTGGTGGCCATGAGCATGCCACTGTACTCCAGCCTGGGTGACAGAGTGAGACTCTGACTCAAAAAAAAAAAAAAAATATATATATATATATAGTACATCGATCATTTTTTCTAAAGTGAGTCCAGAGTCTCCTTTTATGCCACATGATGTTTATCTTCAGAATCTTTTGATAATATAAATAGAAGTATACATGATCCTTACATGTTTATCTTGAGCAAATCTATTATTTTGGTTTTCCTGAAATAAGTGATTTTTACATTGTTTATTTGGACAGTAGCAGCAGAGTGGTAAAGGTTCTATTCAGCAATAGATGTCCTGGTTTGTGTGGAGTTTCTATTCAGCAATGTCTAACTCTGGAATGTATTTTGTAAAGTCAAAGCACAAAGTGAAGTAATGTTTTCATGATTGCTTTGCTGTTAAATGTTGAAAAGGTATTTTGTTTATTTATTTTTGTGAGTTGAGGTCTCACCGTCATCCAGGCTGTAGTACAGTGACATGATCACAACGATCACAGTTCAGTTCATGGCATCTTCAACCCTCTGGGTCAGGCAATCCTTCCACCTCAGCATCTTGAGTAGCTGGGACTACAGGCATGTGCCACCACACCCTGTCTAATTTTTTGATTATTTTGTAGAGAGGAGTTTTCGCTATATTGTCCAGGCTGGTCTCGAACTCCTGGGTTCAAGCAATCCACCCATCTTGGCCTCCCAAAGTAATCAGATTACAGGCATGAGCCACTGCAGCTGGCCTGAAAAGATATTTTATTTAATTAATTAATTTATTTTTAAAATTTTTCTTCCTCACCCCCCTGAAAAGATATTTTAATTATAAAATTTTGCTTCCTGAGACATGGAAAATATTGAAGTATATTTAATGACAGGTATTGTTTACTGAAGTTAGTATGTTTTTGTTTGTTTTATGTCTTTAAAAAAGTCAAAGCTGGCCAGGCGCCGTGGCTCAAGCCTGTAATCCTGGCACTTTGGGAGGCCGAGGCGAGAGGACTGCCTAAGCTCAGGGGTTTGAGATCAGCCTGTGCAACTTGGTGAGACCTCGTGTTTACAATGAAAGATCAAAAAATAAGCCAGGTGTGGTGGCTTACGCCTGTAGTTCCAGCTACTTGGAAGGCTGAGGCAGAAGGAATGCCTGAGCCCAGCAGGTCGAGGCTGTGGTGGCCTTGAGCGTGCCACTGCACTCCAGCCTGGGAGACAGAGTGAGACTCCAACTCAAAAAAAAAAAAGTCTTTCTAAAGATAGCCGCGCGCTACCACGCCCGGCTAATTTTTTGATTTATTGTAGAGATGAGGTCTCGCCAAGTTGCCCAGGCGGGTCTTGAACCCGCGGGCTCAGGCAATCCACTCACCTCAGCCTCGCAAAGCGTGGTAATTTTTTATTTATTGTAGAGATGAGGTCTTGCCAAGTTGCCCAAGCGGGTCTCGAACCCGCGGGCTCAGGCAATCCACTCACCTCAGCCTCCCAAAGCGCTGGGATTACAGGCTGAGCCACCGAGCCCGGCTAAAAAGACTTTATATGCTAATAAACTACTTTTATTTCATACAAATCTAGTCACATTTTAGGTTAATAAGATCCTACAGTAGTGTTATCCTATAATAACAACCCAGATTAAGAATCAGAAGCTGGTAGGAATGTTTCAACTTCATGAATATTTACAAATAATTTAAATTGTTCTTCAGGCATCGTTTGGACTTGGTTACTTAGAAAGTGGACACATCCACATTGATGGTTAATACTGCCACAGGCCACCAGATAGGCTCACGACACTGGTGAAAACAACCTGCTCCAGCTTCAAGATGTAACTGACATTGTAAAGAAGCACTTGCCTATTTTCTCTGATTCTCCCATTTAATACTCAAACCGTACCATCTTGCAGATGAAGAAGGCCACGATCTCTGCTCTCCACTCCGGTTGTGACTTTTCCTAGGTAGGCTTTCTCCACAGCCCCAGAATTAGTTCACAGAGGCCACAGACTTCCTCCATTTGAAGGGATTTTTCTCCCAGAGTCCATTTCTCTGGCACTGAGTAGCCAGTGACAGTGCAGTCAGTAGCGTTCAAAGTCATTTATGTTGACAGCTGTGGTTGACGAATACTGGGGCCCATAGAAGAATCTGTAAGTGTAATGGAAGGAACTGCAGCTGAAGCAACAGCGCTTCATAAGAACCAATCGGGCAGGTGCAGTGGCTCATGCCTGTAATCTGCCGAAGTGGTAAGAATGCTTGAGCTCAGGAGTTTGAGACCAACCTGGGCAACATAACAAGACCCTAACCCCACCCCCGCTTATATTAAAATATACAAACCAATGCCATCAGCATCAGAGGAAACAAAGGGAAGCAGCAATCACCATCACACTGCAAGTGTGCAGCAAAACCAGTGTGAGTTCAGCGCTTTTAGCTATGTTCTTTCTTCCACCCCCAGCCACTTTTCTGAGAATATATCTGAGTTAAGAACAAGCCCATTTCTGCAGTGTTAAGGATTTATTCTTTGTAGGAAATTAGTGAAATCTTTTTGAATAGGATTGCCAGTGAGGGGCCGGGCATGGTGGCTTAACACCTGTAATCCCAGTAGTACTTTGAGAGATGGAGGTGAGAGGATTGGCTGAGCCCATGAGTTCGAGACTAGCCTGGGCAACTTGGGGAGACCTCACCTCTACAATAAATTTAAAAAATAGCTGGGTGTGGTGGCATGCACCTGTAGTTCCAGCTACTGGGAAGGCTCAGGTGGAGGGATTGCCTGAGCACAGCAGGTTGAGGCTGCAGTGGTTGTGAGCATGTCACTGCACTCCAGGCTGGGTGACGCAGTGAGACTCTGACTAAAAAAAAAAAAAAAAAATGATACTTTTACTTAAAATTATTATTATTGTTGTTGTTACTTTGAGTTGGAGCCTCACTCTGTCGCCCAGGCTGGAGTGCAGTGGCATGCTCACGGTCACCACCGCAGCCTTGACCTGCTGGGCTCAGGCCATCCTGTTGCCTCAGCCTCCCAAGTAGCTGGAACTACAGGTGCGCGTCTCCACACTTGGCTAATTTTTCTTGATTTATTGTCGAGATGAGGTCTCGCCAAATTGCCCAGGCTGGTCTCGAACCCCTGGGCTCAGGCAATCCTCGGCTTCCCAGAGTGCTGGGGTTATAGGTGTGAGCCACCGCGCCCCAAAATTATTTTTACCAAACCATCTACATTAGGTGGCAGGAACCACTGCCAAGGATCCTGGGCTGTAGCAGTCAGTGAACGAAGGATTAGAACTCGAGAACTTTGTCTCGTCCATTTTGCTTTTGCCCAATTCCCTTCTTACTCCAAGAACTTAAGGTTAAATCTCTCTTAGGCCTTGTTTCCCGTCACAGTTCTCTAGGCTGAGCCAACCCCATGATATCTTGAGGAGGCCTGATTAGACAGATCGGAGATTGTATTAAATGCTGAAACTGATAAAGAGATCTTTTCGGGTAAGTTACCTGCGTAGTGTTAGGGGGGACACTTGCCTCTTTCGATTGTTCCCTTGCTCTCCCCAGGCCTCTACTCCTGAGATACAGATAAAACAGTTTTACTTCTTCTGGGAGGCTAGTTTAGCAACAGGGCGCCCTCCAGCGCTTCTGGAATCTTAAGCAGTAGAAACAGAATTTCAGTGTCTTGGGGAGAGAGCAACAGGCCTTGAAAGTAGATAAATGCTGCTTTAGTTAATGGAGAAAAAAAATCAAAAGCGCTCATCATTTTAGAGTATGTCCCTGATGTGGTTCCCAGAACACACGCACACGTTTCTGCCGATGCAAATTCTTAGGTTCAAGAGCAGAGTCGAAAAGCCAGGCGGAAAGAAGGCCAAGACAGCGGGGGAACCGAGCTTACCCGAACGGCAGCGCAGGGCGCTTTCCGAGCGGTCTGGGATTGGCCCAGAAACGCCGCAATCCCGGTCACGTGATCGCGCCCCGCCCTCCTTCCCCCAAAGCAAGGGCCGGCGCGCACCCGCCGCAACGTGCAACGTCGGAGGCCTGCGCATGCGCGGGGCGGCGGCGGCCTGCGGCGAGCCCTGTGGGTGCTTCGGCTTCCCGCCGCTGGGCCGGTCCCGCAGGGGTGTCTGAGATGTGTCGGTCAAGGCTGTGCGACCTGCTTTTCCTCTGTCTTCTACGTTTTGCAACCCTTGCTTAACGATGAACAGAGCCTTTGTTTTCTTTTTAATTTAGTGTCAAGTATTGCTTTATTCTAAATTCAACATCCACGATTATCCACCTGCTCAGCGACTACAGAGAGTGCTAAAAAATGCGTACACATGTTAAGAAAGGAGGAAAACTGTATTAAAGTTGTAATACTCAATAAGATGAATATAGGTCACGTTTGACTTCTGCAGTTACAAGGCTCTCAGAGTGGTTACCATCAGCGTCCAGTTCTGACTATGGCGAACATCTCTTAGCATCTTTTAAAATGCGTAGACATCTTTTGGCATCCCGGGATAAACGCCGGAGAGTTCTGGACTTTTTCCAGATCTCTGCGGTGGAAATGAGGGCGCATAACCAGTGTGGTTTATTGAGCAAGTGCTGCGCCTGGAGCTGAGGCCACTTGTTTGGGCCTGGTCTGGTTCAAACCCGTTGTTGTTCCTCTTCCTATTTTTCTTATCTTAAAGCCAGAGTTGCTGAATTGATCAGTCTAGTTGGTGCCTAATGACGAATCAGTTCTGGAAAATATTGGAGCAACCAACGAACCGGAGGGAAACCACTGAAAAATGACACACACTCCACATGTAAAGGGATAAAAAGCTTCAAGGCGTAGGATCCTTTTCTCTCCTAGAAGGAAAGGATGGTTTCATTGGGGGAAGTTTTGTTAAGGTCAACAGTGAGATTAGGACTTTTTTTCTTATATTTCTTTTTTATTTTTTTGAGACAGGTCTCACTCTGTCGTCCAGGTTAGAGTGTAGTGGCACAACCATGGCTCTCAACACAGCCTTGACCCTCGTGGGTTCAGGTGATCCTCCTGTCTCAGCTTATTGGGTAGCTGGGACCACAGTTGCGTGCCACCACGCCTGGCCAATTTTTTGATTTTTTTGTAGAGATGAGTTCTCGCTATGTTGCCCAGGCAGATCTTGAACTCCTAGGTTCAAGCAATTCTCTCGCCTTGGCCTCCCAAAGTGCTGGGAAGCCACCATGTCCAGCCAATGTTTTTCTCCTTTTAGTGATGACAACTGAATTGTAGTTTGTTATGTGTTTCAAACTATTGAAGAGAAACTGTCATCAAATTATACTTTTTAGGCTGGGCACAGTGGCTCACACCTGTAATCCCAGCACTTTGGGAGGCAGAGGCGAGAGGATTGCCTAAGCCCAGGGTTTTGAAATCAGCCTGGGCAATTTGGCAAGATCTCGTTTCTACAATTAAAAAAAAAAAATTAGCTGGGCGTGGTGGCATGAGCCTGTAGTTCAGCTACTTGGAAGGCTTAGGTAGAAGAATTGCCTGAGCCCAGCAGGTTGAGGCTGCAGTGGCCATGAGCATGCCACTGCACTCTAGTAGGGGCAACAGAGTGAGACTCCAACTAAAAAAAAAAGATATATTTAATTATAAATATTATAAATTGCTTTGCATTGATTAGAATTCATGCACATACATTTACTTATTTAATATATTTTGTTCACATAGCTTTAAATTTATTACTTCTAGAAAAGCGTGAAATTGGACTGTACATTTAATCCAGTCATACAGTCTTTCCATTTTAATAGAAATATTTAAGTCATTTGTAATGTTTGTGATAAGTGTCATTTTGTCTGTCTACCCGCTACTCCGAGTTTTTTATTTTTACTGTTTTCATTAATATAAAGTATATTATATAAGTTTTTGAGAAATTGTAAAGGCTTAAATATATATTGTCTTTTCATTTATTGGTATAGAAATCAGAAATTTAAAAAATTATCTTATATCACATATATAAATAAGGAAAAGACTATACATTCAATTTACTTCTATTTTATTTTTCCCATACAACTCTTTATGTATTCTAAAATTTTAGGGCTGGGTGTGGTGGCCCATGCCTTTAATCCCAGTACTTTGGGAGGCTGAGGTGGGAGGATTACTTGAACTTAAGAGTTCAAGACAAGTCTAGGCAACATAGCGAGACCTCATCTCTACAACAAATAAAAAAATTAGTGAAGTTTTGTGGCATGCACCTGTAGTTGCAACTACTTGAGAGACTGAGGAAGAAGGATCATCTGATCCCAGGAGATCAAGGCTGCAGTGAGCTGTGATCATATCACAGCACTCTAGGCTGGGCAACAGAAAGTTACCTCCACCTCAAAAAAAAAAAAAAAAAGACCTAGATTAGCAATCTCATCTTTAATGTTATATATTTTGATTTTATAAATAAATTTGACATTTGTGTTTTAAATGTTTTTCACAATTATTTTGACATTTTAAAATGTTTTAGACATTAAATATGTCTTCTTAAAATTCTCTGACATTCTATTTATTTTTATAAGTTAATATTTTTATTATTACATAATACTTACATTGATATTCCATTTCTTGGAATATCTTGACTTATGCCTCAGCTACAGTATTCTTTTATTCTTCATATCTTCAGAAAGGGTAAACTTATTTTAGAATTATATTTATAAATCTTAGGATCTCTAAACATTCATAACTGAATTACCATATAGCTGAATATATAATTCATGGGTTATATTGCTGTTTTTCCAAAGTTCTATAGATTTATTTTCAATACTTACCATCACAGGGAAATCTGAGGCTAGTTTAATGCCCATCCTTGACTTTATACCAAGAATAATTCTCTATGGTATTTTCCATTTATACTAAGAATAATTCTGAATATTGTGTTTTATGCCAGTGGTTAAGTTGCCTGCATTATTGTTTCTGTGAATTACTGCTCCTGAGAAAATTTCATTTTGTGATTCACATTTTAATTTCAAAATCTACTTTAATCAACTGTTGGTATAAATATCATCTTATTCTATTTAATTATCACTCCATAACACTTTGACTCTTTTTTATGTCATTCATTTTTTCTTTAATTTACTGAAAATATGAAGTAAATTTGTTTCTAAAATTTAACTTTTTTATTCCAATAGTAGATATTTATCCAAATGCATTTGCCTGTGACCTTGAAAGAACTATTATAGTCTATGATGTGGTATCCTATTCAATGGGCTCATATAAGTGCTGTTGTGTTGTTTCCTCTTTAAAAATTGTGATGTCCAAGGTCGGGCACAGTGACTCAAGCCTGTAATCCCAGCACTTTAGGAGGCTGAGGTGAGAGGATTGCCTGAGACCAGGGGTTTGAGACCAGCCTGGGCAAAGTGGTGAGACCTTGTACAATTTAAAAAAAAATTAGCCTGGCATGGTGACTTGCACCTGTAGTTCCAGCTACCTAGACTAAGGCAGAAGGATTGCCTGAGACCAGCAGATCAGGTCCAGGTCGAGGTTGCGGTGGCCATGAGTGTGCCACTGCACCCCAGCCTGAGCAACAGAGTGAGACTCTAACTCAAAAAAAAAATAGTGATGTCCAATAGTTATGTATCTAATGTGTCTTTACTAAACTAAGAATCGATTGACTGTTCTCCCTGTCTGATAATCTGATTAATTATGCAAAATTTTTTTCCAGTTGAACTTGAAGATCCCCTTTTTAGTTAACCTCTAAATGCTCATAAATGCTGTAAAAGTCAAGACAAGAGCAAAAGTTATCGATTCTTCCCAACATCAACAAATAACGTTAACAATGATTTTTTTTAAAGAATTTTAGTAAATATACTTATAAAAACACTTTGGAACTTTTTAATTATCCACAAAAATATTTACAAAATATTTTGGAACTTAACTTGGTTATGGGTAGAAGCATTTCCAACATCTGTATATTTTAACATAGCAGAAAGATTAAATATGTATAAAATGTCCAACATTCACTGATTTCAAGTCTTTCTCCTCATTTTCAACTATCTGGTTTATTTCCAATTATTCAATGTGCCAATAACTATTGAATTTCAATCAAAGTTACATAATATTTTTGAGAATAGTAATGTTCCAAATAACTATGAAATACAAAAATCTTACTGATGGAATTTAAATGATAAGGAATTACTCTGGTTACCTCTGGAAGAGCTTCCCATGCATTTCAAGTGTATATCTTCCCTCCCTTAAACTTTGAATAAAAATGGTGACTTCCTAACTGACCTAGAAAGATTATTAATGATTATTATTAACATCTGCATGTATGCAAATTAGAAAATCTAGTGGAAATGGATAAGTTTCTGGAAACACATAACCTGCCAAGATTAAGACTGGAAGAAATTGAAACCCTGAGCAAATAGTGAGCCAAGTCATGAAATTGATTCATTGACAAAAAAATGAAAAACAAAGAGCAAACAAACAAACAAAAAACCTACCTACCATAAATGTCTGGGATTTAATGGCTTCACAGCTGAACTCTACCAGGTACACAAGGAAGAGCTGTTACCAAAATTATTCCTAACAATTGAGAAAGAGCAACTCCTCTGTAACCCATTTTGCATAGACAGCATCACCCTCATACCAAAAAATGGCAAAGACACAACAAATAAAGAAAATTACAGGCCAAGATCCCTGACAAACACAGATGCAAAAATCTTCAACAAAGACTAGCATACCACATGCAGCAATACATCAAAAAAAATTATTCATTATGTTTGGGTAAGATTTATGCTGGTTCAACGTATGCAAATCAATGAACCACGTAATTCATCACATAAATGGATGTCAAATCAAGGGCCACATGATTATTTCAATAGATGTCAGAAAAGCACTTTAGAAAATCCAACATCCCTTGATGATAAAACTTATCAACCACCTGGGGGTCCAAGAAACATTACTCAAAATAGTAAGAGCCATCTATAACAAACCCACAACCAACATCCTACTTAATAGGAAGAAGTTGAAAGTATTTCTCCTAAGAACTGGAACAAACAAAGATGATCACTGCCACTACTTCTATTCAGCACAGTATTTGAAGTCCTAGCCAAAGCTTCATGCAAGAGAAATAAATAAAAAGTATTCAAATAAGGAAAAAAGGAAGTTAAATTATCCTTATTTGCAGGTGATATGATTTGGTATCTAGAATACTCTAAGGATTCCAACAAAGACTTCTAGTACTCATAAACAACTTCAGTAAAGTCTTGGTTACAAAATAAATGCTCAAAAATCAGTTGCATTTTTATATACTATCAATGTTCATGCTGAGAACAAAATTAAGAGCACAGTCCTGTTTATAATACACACGTGCACGCGTGCACACACACACACACACACACAACTCAGAATGCATCTAACCAAGAAGGTGAAAGACCTCTGCAATGAGAACTATAAAGAAATCAAAGATGACACAGACAAATGGGAAAGCATCCCATGCTCATGGATAGGAAGAATAAATATTGTTAAAATGTCCGTGCTGCCTACAGCAATCTATAGATTCAATGCAATCTCTATCAAATTACCAGCATCATTTTTCACAGATCTAGAAAAGAGAATACTTAAATTCATAGGGAAGCAAAAAGAAGTCCAATAGCCATAGCAATCCTAAGCAAAAAGAACAAAGCCAAATGTATCACATTTCCAGACTTCCAACTCTACTACAAGACTGCAATAACCAGAACAACAATGTACTAGTACAAAAATAGAGTCATAGACCAATAGAACAGAATTGAGAACCCAGAAATAAAACAACTTTCTCACAACCATCTCATCTTTGACAGGGTCAACAAAAACAAACACTGGGGAAACATATTTAACACATGGTGCTGGGAAAACTGGGTAGTCATATACAGAAGAATGAAGCTATACCCCTTTCTTTCACCAAATATAAAAATTAATTTAAAATGGATTAAAAACTTAAATATAAGACCTCCAACTATGAAAGTCCTAGAACAACTTCTTAGAAAACACTCTTCTGGACATCAACTTAGGCAATAAATTCATGACCGAGACCTCAAAAGCAGCAAACACTGAAATTGACAACTGAGACTTAACCAAATGAAGAGTTTCTGCACAGCAACCATCAACCAAATTAACAGCCTACAAAATGGGAGAAAATATTTGCAAACTATGCATCAGACAGAGGCCTAATATACAGAATTTACAAAGAACTCAAATGAATTGACGGGGGGTGGGGAACTATTATCATTATTAAAAAGTGGGCAAAGGATAAGAACAGACACTTCTCAAGGAAGACATGCAAGTGGCCAACAAACATGAAAAAATGTTCAGCATCGCTATTCAGATAAATACAAATCCAAATCACAATGAGATGCCATCTCATATCAGTCAGGATACCTTTTATTAAAAAGCAAAAAAAAAAAAAAACAAAAAAAAAACACCAGATGTTGACAAAACTGCACAGAAAAAGGGAACACTAGTATACTATTGGTGGGAATGCAAGCTAGTTTTACTCCCATGGAAAGCAGATTGGAAATTTCACAAAGAACTAAAAATAGATTTGGAATTTGACCCAGAAATTCAATGATTGGGTCTATACCTAAAGGAGAACAAATCAGTCTACCAAAAAGTCACCTGCACTACTATGTCTATGGCAACACTATCCACAATAGCAAAAACATGGATCCAACCTAGGTTTTCATCAACAGTGGACTGGACGAAGAAATGTGGTACATAAACACCATGAAGTACGACATAGAAGTATCACAGAAAAAGAACAAAGTAATTTCCTTTGCAGCAACATGAATGAAGCTAGTGACCATCATTCTAAATGAATTATCACAGAAATAGAAAACTGTATACCACATGTTCTCGCTTGTAGGTGGGGACTAACACTGAATACGCATAGGCATATGGGACCAGTTAACACTAAGGACTCCTAAAAGATGGATGGTGAAAAGTATTGATAAACTACTCACTAGGTACCATATCCACTACCTGAAGATGGGCTTGATTAAACCCCAAACCTCACCATCATGCAATATCTATGTAACAAATCTGCACATGTATCCTTAGAATCTGAAAATAAAAATAAAAATAATAATTAAATAAGCACAAAGAAGTTTACAATGTAGTTTGATACACAAAAGAATAATAACACTCTTATTAGATGTCAGGTAAATTAGTTTAGTAAGGAAATGATATCCAAGAAAAGTGACATTTATTTTCCTTAGTGTATCTTTGATCTTCTTCACTTAATATGTCCTCCTCTTAAAGACTAAAATTTTCACTTTCTCTGGCAACTCTTTAGACACAAATATTTCAACTGCTTTAAATATGAAGACTGAAGGATGACTTACTGCTTTTTTTGCTTCAAGAAACTATTGGCCCTGATTGTGCCAACTAACAAACATGTAGCTACTCCCATATGGGTACTTGTTCCTTAACCTGCATGAAAGAAATGTATGAACATTCATACATTCTTTACCACTCTTACTTTTTGTTTCTATCTTACTTAATAGCAGAGAAATCTGGTTGAGTTTAAAAAGACCAAGATGCTGTGGTATTAATGTGATTTGGTTTTCTTATAGTCAAGAACATATAGGCCACAGATGGGAACATGGCAAGGTCACAAGAGCATGATGTAAGGATCAGGGAAGGGAAAGTCTTAGACTATTAGATCTGTGGAGTTAATGCTGAGAATCAGCAGAAGCAAGTTGTCCCCTTTAGTCTTTTACCTTTCTATTTTTTTTAACCTATCAAGAGATGTATTCTAGGCATTATCTCAAGCATCCTTAACTTAGGTCCTTGTCCTACGGACTCTGGGTCTTCTGCTCACCTGGGTTATCTGCTACTTTTTGTCAGGAACACGTCAAGTATACAGTCAAGGTAAGGTGTTCCGGTTCCTAGTAAGCTTGTTGCGGTCTTCAGAGTGCCCAGATATCCTGACAGAGGTCCCTCTAGACCAGGGCTCTCCAACCCCAGGAACTGGCCTGTTAGGAACCAGACAGCACAGCAGGAGGTGAGCATCAGGAAGGAGAGTGAGGGAAGCTACGTCTGTATTTGCAGCCGCTCCCCTTCATTCCTATTATGGCTTGAGCTCCACCTCTTGTCAGATTAACAGTGGCATTAGATTCTCATAGGAGCATGAACACTGTTGTGAACTGCGTGTGCAAGGGATATAGGTTGCGCACTCTTTATGAGAAGCTAATGTCTGATGATCT
>CAUYQG010117613.1:0-26483 GCA_963574415.1 Tarsius wallacei
TTTTTTGAGTTGGAGTCTCACTCTGTCGCCCAGACTGGAGTGCAGTGGCCGCTCCCGGCCACCGCAGCCTCGACCTGCTGGGCTCCGGCGATCCTTCCACCTCAGCCTTCCAAGTAGCTGGAACTACAGGCGCGCGCTACCTTGCCCGGCTGAATTTTTGATTTATTGTAGAGCTGAGGTCTCGTTTGCCCAGGCGGGTCTCGAACCCGCGGGCTCAGGCAATCCACTCACCTCAGCCTCCCAAAGGCGCGGGATTACAGGCTGAGCCACTGAGCCCGGCAATTTTTTTTCTTAACTGCTACTTTGATATGTTGATACTTCTTTAAATTAAAAGATAGTATCTTCACTGAACAAATAAAAGGTTGAAAGTACTTTTAAGGAAATACATTATTTTTAGAAGATGATATTTTAAATTAGAAAACAACTTAAAATTTCTCACAATAAAGTAGGGAACTCATACTAAAATGGCAGGACTAACTCTTCTGTGTAACATTCTTATTTGAGTCATACTAAATTTGTATTTTTAACATGATTTTCACAGACCCAAATTTAGTCTTGAATATTTTTATTTAAGAATTTCATGCATTCATTTAAGCAAATTATGTAGGCTTTGGGACAAAAATGCACATGACATAATTATTTGTGTGACTATTTATATACATTGTTTTTATCTCTTGGTTTTAATCTTCCATTTCAAAACACACACACACACAAGCAGTAATTGAAAATGTTAGGAAAATTATATTGTACAACAGGAAAATAAAGTTGCACCTTCTAGCCTATTTAGGTTAAACATATTATTTAACAGTGAGAAATGTATGAAAATTGTATTTGCCAGACAATTTAAAAAGCAGAAATGTGAAAGCTTTAGAGAATGTTCCTCATGAAGACAATCACAAAAAAAGAGTACTTGAATGACAATATTAAAAAAATTAAAACTGGAGAATTAATCTTTGTCTTTACACACACTGGCTGATGCTAACACAATTGCAGAAACCATGTATTTAAAGCTACATTTTATAAAACCTCACTGGCAAAAATCAATAGAAAGCTTTAGTGGGTAGAATGTGTGTAATAGTAACAAGTAGAAAGGTTAGTGTAGAAGTTAATGGTTCTATCAGGAATAAAACAGAGTTAAAATGTGAAGGAAAGGTCTACCACAAGTGGTTCATTAACCTTTTAGAACCCCAGTGTATCCTCTCTGTAAAGATTACAACAAATCAGACTCACACTCTACTAGCATTTTCTAATACTCCATCTCAGCACAGCACTCTTTTAAATTTCTTATGATAGAATTATTTTCATTACAATTACATGTTACTGCTAAAACTAAAATGACAGAACTAGATTCCAGAGGGCATTAGTAAACACACACTACAGCATTTTATTTGTTGTTTGTTTGTTTGTTTTTTATTTCCAGGTATTTTGTACCTGATTCAACTTCAGACTGACTAAAGTGGTAACATTTGAGTCAAGGTCCAATGAAGTGTTTCCTTGTGGTCACAGTCATGTTTTTAATAAGTAGCTGTACTTATCTCAGAATTCTGTTAATTTTCAGCTTAGGTCTAGCATTGATTGAATGCTGAAAAGCATAAGAAATTTTTCAGACACTCTTTGCAACATTCAGAGAAATAAAATAATATCATTATCTTTGTGCACAAAATACATTTTAGGACCTCTGAATCCCCTGGCAAAACTGTTTTGAAAAAGGATGATGATTTGACTTGCACTGTAATAATTCAAAGGTGCAATTTTGGTAACAAAAACCACAGTTTGAAACACACTGGCTTTTACAATGGTTTAATGCCCTTGGATAGGATTTAGTCACAGTGTTGTTCCCTATTTTCTGTAATCTCCTTTGATTATTTTTTGATGTTAACAAAAGAGTGAAAGAAAAATACCATTTCTACCTTCCCTTCTTACAGTATCCTTTCGCTTCTTTCCTCCTCCTTGTTCCCCCTCTCAGATCTTTCTTGATTTTCTTTCAGCAAATTTCAGGGTAGAAGTTTAAATGAGCAGCTGCCACAGCAGGCACTGCCAATGTTCTCTGGCCAACCAACCAACAGGGGGTACTCTTGTACAGGACGGCTGGCTCCCCTTCGGAGAAAGAACTAACCTCTGTGACAAATTCAGAGTCCACCAGCTTGGAGCCCGAAATCCCAGACCTTACATTCCTTCCAAATTTTCCAGTTGGTAATCTATCCTGCTGGACTGACTCCTTTCAAATTTCCATATAATCCAAAAATAAAGTTATTTTTTATTTCTTCTTCTGTTTTTTTTTTTTTTAATTTTTAAAGAGGGACAAATTCAGTTCATAATTAGGGGAGGAGTAGTTTTTGGATGCTGTCCCCTGCATGAAATCTGTTATAAATATGTCCTGCCAAAATCCTGCACTGTAATGTGCCAGTTTTGTAATAGGTTCAGTTCTCTGGTCTTTTTCTCTAAGTCCAAATTCCCTGTCATTTTAAAACATTTTGTCCTTGAAAACCTTTTTTGTTTTTCTCATAAATTTTTTGTTAAAGATGATGTGGTATGCATGTTTTAAGCCATCCCATCTGTGACAACTGAAGACAAAAACGTCGGTCTGAGTTTTGGCACAACTTGGGTCTCTGTCCTATAATCTCATTTGTGCCTGTCCTAGAACTGTTCTTATTAACCAGAATTCTTATCTCATAGCCACAGCCGAAGGCAGCATTGTGGTTCTTTGAGTACAATCGAAGCACTGGCTAAAACGATGTCCAGATCTTTGTTAGAGCAGACACCATCGTTGGAATTGACTGTGATGTTGAAAATTGCTGAACCCCTTAATCTGCTTCATTTCTTTTGCTTGAATGATGTTCTGAACAGGGCAACTTCAGAGAACAATGACTCTGGCTCGTTGAAATGTTGATTTTCATCTGTGCCATGATGTGATGAGCACATAAACTCTTTATATAGTTGGTCAACGATAATAAGGCTTTCTACAAAGAATACCATATTTACCATTTAGTTGTCATCTCACTTGCCAAAAAGCTTTGTCCACGAACATAGAACAGATTTTATGAAGTCTAAAGTCAAATGAGAACTTTGATTTAGCTGAAGTCATGTCAATTTTTAATATTTTTATTCTTCTTTCAAATAATTTAGAGCATAAAACTTTATTGGTTCTCAAGTCTTTGGCACCAGAATTTTTTTTTTTAAGGGTAACGATGGCAATTTTATCTTTGATTTGAAGCCTGTTTTTTTGTTTGTTTGTTTGAATTAGGTTTTTATGTCTTCATGCTGTATATTAAATAATACAAAAGTAATGTATAACAAAATAATGTCTATCATAATAACTAGATTATGGACCCACCACTCTAGACTACTGCCTTATTTTATATCTGTGGCATAAAAAATTATGAATTGTTGGTAACTTAAACATGTGTTTATTATCCAGAAAGAATGGCTACATAAAGAATAACTCCATGAAGCATTTACCTATTACTTTTGAGATTTTTCATTTGTTGTAAAATATGAAATCACTTCTATCTGCAAGATATAAAATCCAGGTGTAAATCCATTCTCATAAATTACATTATTTTAAAATCTAAAACTTGAATCTGGTTAACAACTTTAAGACGTAAAACAAAACAATTGACAGAAATTTAAAAATTTAGAAATAGTGGCATTAGGTTTGCTATTTTAGAGTAGTCGGGCTTAGAAACGAATGTTTAAGGACATGAAAGCTATGGTACCACCAGACAAATAATTTTATTTGCATTTTCTGTAACATGAGGCCAATTTCTTCAATCTTCAGTGTTTGTAAAACCCATACATAGGTGATACTATTACTTGGATAGATTTTTTTTTTTTTTTTTTACTTCATGAGGTAGACTAGAAATAGCTATTGTACTTCATTAAATTGATGATTCCATCCAGAAAGGTAGCATAATACATCCTATGGTAGCTGAAACTCCCTACTTATGAGCATTATTAACCCATGTCATGAAAAGGAAACAGTGAGCATATGACAATGGAGAGACTCACAGTCTCAAGAAACCTCACAATTTGCATGATCATAGATTGTTTAAAATAACAGTAAGAGAGAAGGTCTCAATTAATTAGATTCAGCAATGAAAAGAGATCGCATAAATCTAAAACAGAATTTTAAGAGAACTTCCAGATGCTGAAAGAAAAACTGCTGAAAAGGTATGATTTCTTTCCAGTTAATTTGTTTCTGTGGAAAGAGAACAATTTTATATCCAAAATATGACAAAATGCATAAATAAATTCAGTTTTTAAATTTGGTCAGAAAAATATACTATTAATGTTCAAGCTTTGAAAGGTGTATATATATATATTTATATCCCTTAAATTAATTTGGAATCTCGTCTTCTGATTTTTTTTAATGACTTACAAATGAGTGGAAAATAAGCAATTGATCTGTAAACCTAACATGATTAGTGATCTCTATTCCCATTCATTGTGAGCGACAATCTAAGCACGTATCTATTCATGAGCTGTCATGCTTCCAAGATCTGCACACAGTCTGATTTTACTATGTACTTGCAGTGTAATGTGGACAATGTGCTTGATCATTCTTAGCTTCAGTATCCTAATTTACTAAATGAGGATAACAGTATATTTTCTACTAGGGTTCTTCAGATTAAATTTTATGCAGTTTCTCTCTCCCTCTGTTCTTCCCCATCCCTCACTCCCCACCCCACTATGAGTATCCATGTATTTATCTACCATCTGTCTATTAATCATCCATCTACCTATTTGATGTGACCACATGGAATTGGAAATAGGTTTCCAATACTTAAAATACAATATGAGATATACAATAATATAATGCAAGATAAGGACTGAGACAAAGGGCAAGTAAGTTAAGATAGTAAAATGTAAAGGCAGTAAATAAAAAACAATTGCACACAAAAAAGAATTTATTACTATATTTTCAGCTACTTTTTTTGGCAATTTACAATAGGACTTGGGTTTGTTTTAGCCATCAAATGGAATTGATAGAGTTGGCAGCATGGGTATAATGAATGTCATTTTGTAAGAGAGCTATTACAATTTCAAATATGCAAAACAGTGTATGGTATTTTGCAGAATGTACCTTGAACTTTGCCAATGTGAAAATAATCAGAATTTTTGTGTTTATTTCTTTATGAAACCAGGATAAGTAAACTTATACATAGACTAAATACTTAATACTTAATCCTGATATTCTTAAAACCATTTGCGTGAATTATAATGATGATGATACACAATGTTATAGTACAGTTAATACACTGACTCAGAGGAGTAAAAAAATTTTTAAAACTTCAAATTTGTTGGCTATAAATGACGCATTTAAAATACCAATTTTCAACATTTAAATATAAATTAGATGATTTCTCTTTTTTTTACTCTTATTTCAATTTACAGAAAGTAAACAATAATGTTTACTATATTTTTCAAGATAGAACAAAAGAGGACTTAGGAGATTCAACTAAATCTTGGATTTTTCTCATATTTGAACATAATCCTCAAAGTTTTAAACTTGTGACTATACTTGAGTTTGTTTACCCCCCGCCCCCCCCAAAAAATTTGCTAAGTTATACACGCATCAAGATGGATTAATCAAACTCACATCTTAGGGTCGACAGAATTAATCCTTAACTATACTTTATAAATACAAGAGCTGGCCATTTTTTAATTTGTTAGTTAGAGAGATGGCTTGACATTATAAAGAATATTATTACACTAATAGTTTCCTTGTAAATATTCAAATGCAATATCCCTAAAAATCATTTGGCAAAATATCTATTAATTCTTAGCCATAATTAACACATGAAACTTACTATAACCAGAAAATACATGCATAGTAAATGAGCCTATATATTCAAAGTATGGAAAATCCTAACAGCTGTGCCAAAATCTTTGAAATAAATGTATTTTTATTCTTTCAGTAAAATGCTATTAGATAGAAAATTTGACACTATATCTCAATTTAAATCAGGATGAAATTTCAAGCAATAAAAATGTTCACCACTTACCTCAGAGAGCAAGGAAAAAATATTGGGAATCTTGGGAGAACATTAAAACTATATTCATGATACAGACTTCATTTCTCTGGTTCAGACAACCAAGATGAAAAAGGATCCAACTCTCCAGGTTAAAATATTTTCCTTTATTCATTTTTTATGACCATTTATCTGTATATACCTACTTTGCAGTGTTCTTATGAAGACGATTGAAATAGTTTTCTCTAAAGTGCTTAAACTCTGAGGAGGAAAACTATGCTGTAAGAGCAAATTATTATTATCTTTATTATTGTAACAAACACAGGGGATAATTATTTTTGAGTCCAAAAAAGCAAGGGGAAGTGTGATTCTGCATAAGAAAATGACATGGTGGGTGGTAATGGTTTTCATGTCTATAAAGAGCAATACAATAATTTTCACATTGCACTGCTTATAACATTTATCCTCTGAAGGCCTTGCTTCATGTGCTCACTTTCAAAATTTCTATCTTTCCTTCTTACATAAATTTGCTAACTTTCGTGCTTTGCAACACTGGTATAGGCTTAGCACATTTTTTTTTCAATGGGGTTCATTTCTTGCCAAAAAAGATGGTAAAGAATCCAAGACTTCATGCACAAAAATTTATTGTATTGTGTATTTTCTTTCATACAACAGTGTTAATGAAAATTTGAAAGTTTTAATGACAGTTTTTCTTTGCAGTTTTTCCTGTGATTATCTCTTGTTTTACTTAATGTAACACAAAGTTAGAGACCATCCTATTATCATTATGGAGAACCTTCTTTTTCTATATTACGTTTCTTGACTTTATTTAAAAAAATAATATACATATATATTTCTCATTTGTATTAACTGTATATGTTGTGTGGAGAGTTTCTTGTATGCTAATCAATGACATTTCTGATAAAAGCAGGAGAATAAGTCCATTCCCTAGGCTTGGTGTTTATAGAAAAATGCAAACTAGATTTTGCTAATGACTATAGGTGAAAGCAGCAACATGGTTACCAGTTTTGAAAGTGACAATAAGTCCAGAAGTCTGTTCTTAGTTCATCTTTCCCTTTTTAAAAATTCTTCTATCTCACCTTTTACATATAATCTTTCACTTCTCTTTCTCTTCTGGTATCTCTGCATTTGAATTTTATTTATTTATTTATTTATTTATTTATTTATTTATTTATTTATTTATTTTATTTTTTATTTTTTTGAGTTGGTGTCTCACTCCGTCGCCCAGACTGGAGTGCAGAGGCCGCTCCGGCCACCGCAGCCTCGACCCGCTGGGCTCCGGTGATCCTTCCACCTCAGCCTTCCAAGTAGCTGGAACTACAGGCGCGTGCTACCACACCCAGCTAATTTTTTTTTTTTTTGATTTATTGTAGAGATGAGGTCTCGCCAAGTTACCCAGGCGGGTCTCGAACCCACGGGCTCAGGCAATCCACTCACCTTAGCCTCCCAAAGGCGCCGGATTACAGGCTAAGCCACCGAGCCCGGCTTGCATTTGAATTTTAGATGGACATTCACCTACATACACATATTTTTCTCCTCAGCCTTACTATACATATCACACTTAATTAGTCACCAGGCTTAGTCAATTGCAGAGTTACTTCTGAAAAGGCATGCTACCTTCCCCTTTCTACAGATGGCAAGGCTTGGTTCTATGAAGGAATAAAGATCAAGAAGGTATCTGATAGATTGAGGCTCCAAAAATTGTTGTTTCTACTTTTCTTCTTAGCCATTCTAAGATGTATGACAATAAAAAAATAATTATTTGTTATTTTCTATTTCATGGCCCTTTCTCTCTCTCATTTATTTTTTTCTAGATTTAATAAATAAACTTTGAATTGCATATTATTTATATTTTAGTTGTCTTTTAGTGACTTTGGAAAGAGAATTCACAAGTGAGATTACATTCTTGTCATTTCCTTACTCTGATTTTGTTCAGTTTTAGAAGTTTCCCGAGAAAAGAAATTTGAATGCTCCTGGCAGCATTCTTTATCAAGTTCTTCTCATTTTGGAGATGCTTCATGACTATCAAAGATTACTTTCTTTGTGGGGCTTACACTTTAGTATAGAGGGACAGACAGTAAACATTAAGTTGCTAAATAATGAGAAGCTGATGGAATACAGACAAAAAAAAAAAAAAAAAGCAGAGCATGAAGTTTGGAAAGTGCTAGGAGTCCATGGGCAGGCTGAAATATTAACTAGGATGAGGGTGATCCTCATGAGAAAAAGAGGCTGAACAAAACCAGAAAGACTGAGGTTCTAGTTATGTGAATGTCTGGAGCAAAACAGGCAAAGAGGAAACGAGGACAAAGATCCCAAGGCACAAAAGTGTTTGGAAAGCTCCACTAGTTAGGTCAATACTTTGGACCAACAAATTAACTATGGTGTTGGCTTTAGAGAAATGTGTAGCCATTGCAAAGTTTTGAGCAGAGAAGTAACATGGTCTAAAAAATTAAAACTTTTATTTCCTTAGAATGGAGCCAAAGAATGTTCAAAAGGCAAAATTATCTCATACAAAAATGTTACCTCTGTGTCATTCTTTATTCAGTAGTTTTTAAAAAAAATCCATGTAAAACAAGATTTCTTTCCCACATCAATTAATTTTAATTCACTTGAGGATTTGACCTTTAAAGGAAACTTCTAGCCAACCTTTTGTAAAGAAAAGGCGTCTTCCCTTCCCTGCAAATAATCATGTTGTATTTATACTGTATGTACAGCACATTTCTTTAAAAAAATGGAAGTTAGAATAAAATAATACCTAGATAATCAAAGAAACCAAGTCTGGTCCCATATAGATAAATATTTTTGTGGAGTAAGATCTGAGGATATGCGTGTTTAGAAAGTTTTTCAGATCATTTTGCAACTGCCATGGACTTCTGGACTTCAATAATTTTTTTCCATGTGCATCAGTGAGTTGTTTGTGTTGGTGTGTGTAATTGTATTTTCAGGAGAAAAAAAGGAGAAAAGCTGCTCATTTTTGCATGTATTCATCTAACTAGTCCATATTCTCTCTCTCTCTCTCTCTGTCTCTCTCTCTCTCTCTCTCTCTCTCTGCCCCACCATCTATCTATATGCTACTATGTTTTTAAAGATGGCACTATCAAATTTCATCCTGAAAAATCAATGAGATGATAAAAATTATCTGACATTACCTGTCAGTAGAGTAAATTAGTGTACCTAATTTAGATACTACAGCAGAATGTGTTCTTTACTTCAAACAGTAGAAAAGATAAATCATTAAGGGAGAAATAGTAAGAAAGGTTGGTTTGCTTATACCATGCCAGGCAATGACCTGCTTACGGCAGTGACCATGCTATTTACCAAGTCGTCAACGCTTCTTTTAAAGTTGTTCATCTCAATCCCTATCATTTCAATGTTTTACTTTTATTAGATATGTTTATAAGTTGTTACTTTGACTTTGAATTATATCTGAGCAACAGTAGATAGGAAAGCATATGTATGTCACAATAAAATACCGAGAAAATATCTACAGATAAAGGGAACCCTTAAAAAGATGGCCAGAATGAATGTCAATAGGGAAATAAAACATATTTGTGTCCGGAGTTAGCTGAGGTCATGCTTTTTAAATTATCTTAAATATTGTTTTTGTAATATTCTATAATGGCTCATTCCAGTTATTTAGGTATTTCAAACAGTTCTTAATTTTTTATTTCCTAAAATGAAGTATTCCTAAAAGTTATTAAAAATTTGAAGTTTATTATTTAGCCATTGAAAATTTCACAAGCAAAACTTAAGGAAGCTTTTAAATTATTTTAGCTAATTTTCCATCCTTTATGTATTCCAAGTATTAACACCATTTTCATGTCTTCTTAAAGTCAAAGAGAAAAATACTTTACAAATTTCTTTTTCAAATCTAAAAAAATTCTACAGAGAATGCACTCACATTGAAAATAATTTATATTATCTTAAGCGTATTACCATGTGTTGCTTGTAATAAGCTAAGGAGACAAGTCTAGCATACAAGTGTTCATAAATTCTTGTGACCTCCAAAAAGTGACAGGCATCTATATTGTAAAAAGAAGATTTCATATTTTTTTATTAATATGAATATTTTCTGTCAACATACACTCACCTTGTCATGCTGGGCTTCTCACAGTTGCTATCTCAAGAGATTTAGTTATCTTTTAAAATTATAAGTACAGTCATGCGTAACTTAATGACAACGATTTATTCTGAGAAATGCACTGCTAAGTGATTTCCTTATTTTGCAAACCTCATAATGTATATTTACACAAACCTAGACAGTATAGCCTACTACACTCCTAGACTATATGGTACGGTCAAGTTCATAAGCTAAAATCCTATATGGTGACTGTACCAAACACCATAGGCAATTGTAAAACAATAGCAAGTATCTGTGCATGTAAACATATTTAAATGTAGAAAAGGTACACTAAAAATGTGATGTTCTAATCTTATGAGATCAATATTATATATGCAGTCCATCATTTACCAAAACATTATGTGGCATATTTATATTTGCTTTGTCTCATGATTGTTTACCACTAATATGTCACATTTTTTTCATGTGTGGAGACAACTGGTCACTCATCATTAATAAAATGACAAGTCTCTTATCCAAGCTGTAAACACAGTAGGTTTTAAAAACAAACTTTGAAAGATTAAAGCTCCTCTGTGATTTCCTACAGAGAGTACACATCAATAGAGTTGACTGTGTGTTGTCACTTTCTTCTATTAAGGCTAACTGAATTAGCCACTACACATTATGCACTTAAACTGACAACACTCTTTTAAGAATTGGAGTTGAAAGCAACCAAGCAGTTAGAATGTTTGCCTTTCTTTTGGGATTCCAGGGTCATTTATAAAATGGAAAACAGAAAAGAGAAATACACTTTTAGTTGATGTTGAATCTCATTTTTATCTAATCATGTTGTAGTTAATGGTCTCGTATTATTTATTTAAGTTTAAAACTAACAGGAATAACTTCTTTTTAAAAAGTGGCTTAGCAGCTTAATGTAGCCCATGTCTTGGTTGGGTTTTTCTTCAGTAAAACTTTGTTAAAAGAAAATTGCTCAAGTTATACTAGTCAGTCTAAGAATTGTTATGTATAAAATTGATTTAAAGATGTGATGTTATTTGAGCCATTTCTGATAAAAATACAGTTTGCAAAACTAAGTCAATTTCCTATCAAAAATTTGCATGCATTGTTTATGAATGTTGTGTTCAAGAGGTAGATGGTGTTTTAAGACACAGTAACAATTAAAGATAGAACAATAACATCTGTAGGAAAAATGTGAATATTTTTATGTCTTTACCTCAAAAGAGAATATTTGTAATTTAGATTTTATTAATAAATATTGATATTATCACACATGTAAGCAGTATATTTATTCATTGATTGATTGATTTGACTTATAAAAATCAACTAAATATTTACTATGAGCAAGGAACAGATAAGACAAAGTATAGTAATTGTTTTCCTTTCTTTTCTTTTTTGAGTTGGAGTCTCACTCTGTCACCCAGACTGGAGTGCAGTGGCCGCTTCCGGCCACCGCAGCCTCGACCTGCTGGGCTCCGGCAATCCTTCCGCCGCAGCCTTCCAAGTAGCTGGAACTACAGGCGCATGCTACCACGCCCGGCTAATTTTTGATTTATTATAGAGATGAGGTCTCACCAAGTTGCTCAGGCGGGTCTCGAGCCTGCGGGTTGAGGCAATCCACTCACCTCGGCCTCCCAAAGCACTGGGATTACAGGGTGAGCCACTGAGCCCGGCCTGTAATTGTTTTCAAAGAACTTAAAATCAAATTACTGATGACCAAAAAATGATACTATCAACAAATTCTAAATTTATGAATGTGACAGGTAAACTAAAGCAGTAACAATAGCAATAGAGAAGGGTATGCTGTAAGAGATTTTTATTAGTAAGACTGAAAAGATTCTGTGCCTAAATTAATGTGAAAAAAGAGAAGAATCAACTATTACAGACTTTTTTGCTGTTGTGATTGAGTGGATTGACTGCCATGACTCTAGATAATTCAAGCAAGTGTCCTAGGTCATTTGTACTGGTATAACAAAATACCCAAGAATGGGTAATTTATAAAGAAAAGAAATTTATTTCTCACTGTTCTGAAGCCAAGAAGTCCAAGATTAAGTTGTTGGCATCTAGTGTCTTGTGAGAGTCTTCTTGCTACATTCTCGGTTAGTGAAAGAGGGCAAAAGAGATTAATTCTCCATTAAGTTCTTTTAAAGACAGAGCCCTCATGACTTAACACCTCACAACAGGCCCCATCTACTGTCACTGTTGCATTAAGGATTAAGCTTCCAATACATGAATTTAGTGGATATATTTAGACCATAGCAGCAAATTGGGTGGGGAATAGTGTTTGACATGGAGCATGCAGAGTTTAAAGTTTCTTCTGGTCATTCAGATAGAATTGTCCAGTGTTCAAACAATTAGGAGAAATCTGTAAAAGGCCATTGGAAAAGAGTCTGCAGTTCAAGAAAGATCTGGTAATTATCAGGAAAGAGATGGTAGTTGAAGTCATGAGCGATGTGTTTTGGCAAAAAAAATAAAGATAAATCTTGAATAAAACTTAGTAGAGAACATGATATTCAAGCTTGTCATGAATAAATATGCATTTCATAAGTAGAGAAGGGAGAAAAACATTATAAGCTTCAGAAATACCAAAAGTAAGATAGTAGTTGTAGAGTTTTGCAATAAAAAAGTGGTATTATCTTTCAAATATGTGAAAAAATCACACACAAGTACAGACACAACCTTTGCACACATACATAGAAATACATGCATATATGTATGTAGTATTCTCAATT
Organism: Tarsius wallacei; assembly: GCA_963574415.1. Classification (NCBI taxonomy): domain Eukaryota; kingdom Metazoa; phylum Chordata; class Mammalia; order Primates; family Tarsiidae; genus Tarsius; species Tarsius wallacei. The sequence goes on from CAUYQG010117613.1 coordinate 12,804, forward strand.
GTTGATGAAGTATCCTCAAATGTGACTTTTATTTGAGAGAAAGATAATTTGGGTAGGTTACAGTAATCCAACTGTAACATACTGATGACGTTATTCTTGGTTTTTGTTATCCTGTTGTGTAATATTTTTAAATAAACAAGTTATTTAATGTTTCCTAATGACAAAAGTAGATTTGTGGTATATAAACCTCTTTATTTATTCATTTATCTTTGGCCTAATATTTGAAGGTGGCCCACTCCCCACTCCCACTGTGTGTAGAATTCCAGTTCGGCAGGTGTGTGTGTGTGTGTGTGTGTGTGTGTGTGTGTGTGTGTGTGTGTGTATGTGTTTTGAGTTAGGGTCATACTCTGTCACCCAGGTTGTAGTGCAGTGCCATGATCACGATCTACCACAGCCTCGATCTCCTAGACTCAGGAGATCCTTCTGTCTCAGCCTCCAAGGTATTGGGATTACAGGCATGAGACACAGCTTTCAGCATCGGCAGATGTTTTTGTTTAGTACTTTAAATATAATATTTCACTGTCTCCTAGTTTTTATCATGATTGCTTGAACATTATCAATATTATTTTTGCTCAATTGAAAATATTTTATATTATTTTCCTTTGATTGCTCTTAAGATTATTCTCTTTGTCTTCTGTTTTTGGCCATCTAACTAAGATATGCCAAGGTGTTAATTATCAAGGATCTCAAAACTTCCTCAGTCTATGGTTTAATAACTCCTACATTTTGGAAATGTGTTAATTATGCTCACTTTAAATATTGTTTCTGTTACACTTTCCTTCTCTCCTTTTTAGGCTTTAATTATTACTGTTTATCTTTTTATTCTGCCCTACATGCCTCTAAAGTGTATGTATGTATGTATGTATGTATTGCATTACAGCTTAAATGCTATTTTCTATTGCACTGTCTTTAGTTCACTATTCCTGTCCTTTTTGTCTAATCTGTGGTTAAATTCATATATTGATTATAAATTATCATTTTCAACTCTTAAATTCTATTTGACATTTTAATTATGTGCCAAATCTCTGATAAAAATTTATATTTTCTATGTCGTTAATTTTCTGTTTTCTCTTGACATATTACTTTTAGTATCTTGAGACTTCTTGCTGTCTGTAAATATCTGGTTCAGTTTTTGATTTTGTTTTTTGTCATCTTGTCTCATTGTGTACATTGATTTTTATGTAGAATATTTTGTATACAAAGTTAAAGTAATTTTCTTCTATGAAGGTTTACCCTTTCTACTGCTAGGACAATGGAACCAGTACCGATCAATTTACTCTAGAAATGGTCTGAATTAAGAATGGTTAAACCGGGCTCGGTGGCTCAGCCTGTAATCCCGTGCCTTGGGAGGCTGAGGTGAGTGGATTGCCTGAGCCCGCGGGTTCGAGACCCGCCTGGGCAACTTGGCGAGACCTCATCTCTACAATAAATCAAAAAATTAGCCGGGAGTGGTAACGCGCGCCTGTAGTTCCAGCTACTTGGAAGGCTGAGGCGGAAGGATCGCCGGAGCCCAGCAGGTCGAGGCTGCGGTGGCCGGGAGCGGCCGCTGCACTCCAGTCTGGGCGACCGAGTGAGACTCCAACTCAAAAAAAAAAAAAGAACGGTCAAGGTTTACTTTTGCTCCCAGAGTAGAGCCTACCATTTTTTCCGCTTAAAAACCTTGTGTACCTACTGTGACATCTTTCATGTGCAGTTTCTAGCTCTAATTGTTTTCTTAGCATGAAGAGAGTGCTGTCAACTATACCTTCTGGTGTGCCTTTTTAGGTTTCTATACTCAAAATCTTCTGAATTTGGTAAAGTGTTTTAGGGTATAGTCAAATTTATAAAGTTTAGTGCTTCAGGCTTCCCTGAGATGTTTTCGTCTCAAGCCTCTAATCTTGATTTTCTAGTCCTATCAGCCTGGACTTTCCATCTGATAGTGGTGGCCTTCTGAACAGGCAATATCTGGGTTCTTAGGCTTATGTTTTGAATCTGGTAATAGCAAATAATCTCAAAGTAAAGTGACTCAAATTGTCAGCTTAATTAAAAGTTGTTTCTCCTCTGCATTCGGAAATACTGATCCCTAAAATCCCTGTTGCTTTAGTTTTTCTCCATTTTTTTTTTTCCATGTGCGTTTATGAAGCAGATTTTCTTGCTGTTTTTAGTGACAATCTTGTTTACCCACAAGCTACTCCAATAAATTCAGTAGAAGTTTTACTAAAGTTCTCTAAAAGGTCATTTGAAAACATTGGCCAAATTATATGCAGATGGTAAAGGTTACAATTTATAAGATTGTTTTAGAGTTTCGATTAAAGAAAAGATTTAGAAAATGACATAAAATTATAAACATATTTATTGTTTTCATCATTACTGGGAATTTACCAATTTTCATTTAATAATTTCTTAGCATTCCATGTGGTAGTACTCATGGAGGCATGGTAATGGATGGTGAATATTAACTATTAAATAAGAGAAAAACAGCTTACTATCTTCACCTTAACTTTCATCTCCTTTTTTCATAATGAGAGTCTTGAATGTGATAAGCTATATAAAAAGGCAGGCCAGGGCTTTGGGAAAAATTTAGAAAATACATGTAGACACCTGCTAATATGAACCCTTCATGCAGTAACAGGCTAAAAAAAAATGACCCAATTACTACACTTCCCAGATTTCTTGACAAAAGAATGGTTGGTATTGTAAAATCATGTGATATGAGTATAGTGTACAATTTTACTCAACTGAAATATATATGAGCAGTTAATTTGTGGCTATAATCTGTGGGCTTCCTTTTTATTTGTAATAAAGAAATTCTGAATTACCTAAGGTACTATTAAATTAAATTCACATTTATATGAACATCTCCATGTACAAAAAGGTAGCTAAAATAATTGCAAAATTAGTTATATCATTTTTTAAGGGAGGAAAAAAATGGAAACTGTTCTGTCTTCACCCAGAAACTAATATGCATGTCTGTGTGAAATTAGATATGAATGGTGGTAATATCTAGACACAAAGTCTCCAACCAAAGGGACTACTTTAAACAAGATCAGCTATAAAATTTAACAAATGCTTCAGACATTTACAACTCTGCACAAATATAATGGAACTTATACCTAATACTTATATTAAACTGCAGATTTTATGTGATAAAATGCTATGCCCAATGAATTAGAAATGCTTTTATCAATCTTATGGTGAAAATGAAGACAATCAACAAAAAATTATATTTATTGTAAAGAATAAATAAAGTAAAACACTTTATGCCTTAGTGACAAAAGCTCATATATTACCTTAAGTAATAGCATGCATGCTACAGACTTGAAGAGTGGGTTTTCTGATTGTAAAACAAAAGCTAAATTTCAATAAAGACAATGGATTATGTTTAAAGATATCACAGTATTCGATCCTATTCAAATTCAAAGACAGTGCAATAAAAGTTTAAAACATAAATTTGTTGACACAAAAGGCTCATTTTTTGAGGTAGGTATAGTCACTTTGGATGTAACTCATTGATTTTGTGTGAACTTCATCATGTAACAATTTTTCCTTCATTTTAATACAACACATTATAAAATAAATGGTATAAGTATGATCTAGTTAATTTTTAGCACTTTAGTAGAACAAAAGTATGTTTAAACTGAGATAGAAAAATGATTGGGGATAAAACATTTAAAGATTATAGAAGTGATATGCAATATTTGTACAATATACAAGGTGTTAATAAAAATCATTGTAATACTACCTTAAGATAGTTATTGTTAAAGTCTGGGTATAAATTCACTAAATCAGTGCCTCTGATCCTTTGACATAAAGTGTGGTAAACAGACTGACCACATGATCCCATATGTCACTGGTTCACAATGTTTCATTAAGAACACTATTTTCAGTGACATTACATTTGTAGCAAGGCATTATTACTTTGTTGAGTGCTGGCACTTTGAGTTAACAGTGCTACATGTTAGTAGAGGTTTTCCTCTCTCTTCTCTCTCTCTCTCTCTCTCTCTCTCTCTCTCTCTGTCCCTTTCTCTATCTCAACTACTATTTAAAACCAATCTACATATCTACAAAATATGCATATAATAATACAATTTATTATGAGAAAAAACTAAGACGTATAGATACAATTATTTCTTCTTTTGTCTTACCCCCTAAAGCCTTTTCATGAATACCACACCATCCCCTTCTATATGACTCACCGCTCATTGAAAAGGATATTTGTGTAGAGTCACATATTTTGGGTATGTATGGCACAATCAATAAGGAAGAGGATTTAACTTCTAGTTAAGTCTGTGTTGAGAAAAATCTCAAATATTTCTGACAAAGGGGAAGGAGAGAAAATAATCACTGCTCAGTGGTAGGTCAAAAAGCAAAGGTTTAGGGTTTGGCATGTGATAATCTTCAGAGTGGGTTGCTAGTGAGAGAATTGGGCAGTTGAGATAGGTTTTTGAGTGATATTACTATGGTTTATGAAGAGATTCCTTTTATCACTTTTGAGATAAGGGTATTTTTTTAAAAAAAATTTTAAAACACTATATGGTTGAAACCTTTGGCCTTAATATCATCACCCTTCTTAAGTCTGACATAGAAAAACAAAGCAAGAGGTGAAGAAATATTTGATGATCCAAAAAGAGTATTAGGAGGAAATATACATGTGAGCAGACAGAAAGAAGTAGAGGGAAAAGGATTTAATATTAATTGAACTCAAAAAGGATAGCAACAGAGGAATAGGATCTTGGAGATCATCTGGGAAAGCACAAGTATTTTGTAATTTCTTAAAAGCATTCAAACATAACACCATCATGATTTTGCCCCTTCTTTACTGTCCACTTTTACCTTTCTAAAGCCATTTGGGCAACTAGTTGGTATCTAAAACTTCACAAATTTTTGACTTCTACCTGCAAACTTCTTCCTCCTCTTGCTTTTAACTATTTCAGTAAATAGCAATTCATTTTTACCAGTCACCCAGACCAAAATACATGAAATCAACCTTGACTCTTTTTCTCACATCACATCCAATTTATAAAAACATCCAGTATACTCTGATTTTATAAGGCTCCAGAGTTTAATTATTTCTTCCCACTTATGCACTATTACCTTTCCTTGGAACACTGCTATAGTTTCTTGCCTGATCCTCTAATTTCTACCCTTGCCCCATCACAGTTGTCAAATAGAGTCTTTTAAAATATAATGCAGATCATATTCTCTTTTGCTCAAACTCATCAATGGATTTTATACTTAGAATAAAATTCAAAATCCCCTTCATGGCCTAAACAGATTGCATGAGTCTATTCAATTTTCTTATATAATCCTCTATTTTTTGGGTCCTTCTTCTTCTCCATTCCTTTTTGCTCCATTTTCACTTTTTTTCCCCTTCTTTCTTTTTCTTCAAATAAAGTCTTGCAATTGCTATTTCCTTTGCTTGGAAAGAGCTTCCTTCAGATATGTGCATAACTTGCTCCCTCAATTACAATAGGTGACTTCTTAGAACTTATATACATCTGACACATTATTTATCAGTTTATTTTTGTCTATCTCCCACTCAATTGTAAATCTCCTAATGCCATGCATTTTGTTTGATTGCTCTATATTCAGGGCCCGTAATTGTGTCTAACCCATAGTGGGCCCTTATTTTGTGTAATATTTGCTAAATGAGTGAATAATACCAATACCATCACTAGAGCAATAATTTTATTGTGTTGCAATTATTTGTTTGTATATTTAAAAAACTCAAAAATTTGTGATTCTAGAAGATAGGGTTTTCTTTACTTTGGGCTATCCAAGAAGTATATGCCAAGATGAAATTAAAAATACAAGAGCTTTATTCAGGGAAATGCCAATGAAGGATAAGGTGTGAGCCAGAGAGGGTGTGGAGAGACTTCAGACTGAAATGCAGATCTGACTCCTCTACAGAAGAAAGGAGCGAAGGAGAATTGGGCAAGAAAAATTGCAGACTGCACTGTAGTTCCAAGAATGCCTCAACTGGGCCAATAGGGAGGTTTTATACCAACATGGCCATTTAAAGAAGCTAAATGTCTCACAGCAATGAAGCGGCAGTTTAAGTTTACTGTACTCAATATGGTGTGAGCAGCCTGTGGGAAGTATGACATCGGAACGAATGTGACAGTAGATCCAGGGTGGAAGGAGCTTGGGTCATCCGTCAATTATGTTCCCTGTAACAGGAGATCAAGCAATACATTGTCACAAACTCTACAGAGTCTATTTTTTTTTAATACACAGGTTATATCACAGCATAATGATGAATCAATGAGCACCTGAATAATAATATTACCCTGCCTACGATACTACTCACTTTGCCTATTTTATCTGTCCCATCTATTTTTCCAGATCATTTATTCTGTGAAAATGTTCCCAAAATACCATGTTTATAATACCATATCTCTTAGAAATGTTAAATATGTTAGCTGTATTAGCTAGTATTAATTTGGCATCAAATAAATTATGTCTACTTAATATATGAATAACTTACTCTTCCATGAAATCATAAGTTCTCTGAGAGAAAATCTACCTCTAATAGTGCTAAACTTATTAAGTATATGAAATAACATTTACAGTAGTGGCTTATTAAATGAGTATTGGATCAAATATGAATAGAGAGTTCCTAGTCAACAAACAGCCTCCAGAAAAAGTATGAAATATAGTTAAAACTAAAGAACCAGGGGATTGGGTAAAAGGAAAGTTGTTGCTATAAGGCAAACAACAACAACACAAGAGCCAAAGTGTAAATTTTCTGAGGAGAAATTGTACCTCTACTTTCTTGTTTCTCTTATTGTATAAAAGATTAATGCATTGTAACAAAATTCTACATGAGCAGTATTTTTTCTGAAATTCAACTTCTAAACCAAATATATTTCTAAAATTTCTTATGATATATTATGGGGAGAAAGGACTAAATATTAGTAACATTTAGATATAGATTTATTAACCCAGATATTTTAATTGAATTAAAAATTCATGACAATGAGTTTTAAACTGAATACAAGGCTATCTTTATTTGCAAAACATTGTCAGTCTCAAAATTAAGACCATTGAAAAAATGTTTGCATATGTAAATATGTGACTATATGTTCCTAAAATAGCAAAAACAATTAAAAAATTTTGACATTATAAAATTGGATTGACTACATAAGTTAATCAAATAATGACCAAATCCTTTCTTGCTTGTAAATTGTGTGAAACCAGTGTAAAACCAGCACTGAGAAACCAGTAGTATAAATGTGAAATTCCATTTTCTTGAAAAATTACCATAATGGAAGAAACAAGGGTGAAACAATTTACACTATTAAATGATTTGTAGGTAAGAAAGAGGCAGTAGGCAGAATAAGTTCTCCTTTGTACCAATTTAGAGGTCAATAGTTAAAACTCCCAATGACGAACAAAATTACTGTTTAAATAGTCTAAAAAAGAGGCTCAACTCTTCTATGAGTTTTTCTAAACCTGTTTGAAAGACAACCAGTCAGCTGTTTAGTTAGTAGACTGAGTGTCACCTACTAAAGTTCTATGTCCAATGCAAATCTTCACCAGGAGAAATTAAATAAATGACATTTTGTGGTGTGACTGCTTAACAGCTATATAGTATTACCTATATTTTCAGAAACAAAAAATGTGAAATAATTACCTAATAAAAATAAATGTTGCCATAATGAATTGCTGAACATGAAGGTCTAGTTTTTGCTTCAGGAGGCTGTGTCTTCCATTGAATATCTGTATAACCGTTTGATTCTTTTGAAGGAAAGAATTGATAAGGATCTGTCACATAAACACTGATAACTGTATCAACTTCTATCTCTTCTTGAATCTTACTTTTTGTCAAAATATTGAGAAGTCAGAGAAAAGAAAATTTACCAAGCATTCAACGATTTGTCATCTATTGAATGTTTGTTAATCTGTTTTTCTGATTTATAATAAATAATCCTCTGGTTAAACTAGTCTTCTCAATCTTTTCAGCATTGTTCAACTGACCAGAATTGTACTTTGTTTGAAGAACTTGAATGCATCAGTGTCCTCCTACATGATATCAAATGTATTCTTTAGCAATTTATGTCTACCCTGCCATATTCAACAAAGAAGGGTACTCATATACAAAAACACTCAATGTTGTAGGATACTCATAATTTAATACTATCAGTATTAAAATAAAGTATATTTTGTTCCAACAACTTGTCAGTCTTATTCTGCTCATTCATAGTAATTGCAGAATGAAATTATTGCTTCAGTGGTATCTTCAATTATCATTTTTTAAAAAGTTCAATATGGTACCTTATAGACATGTGAACATGTAAAGTGATCATTTACAAGCCCTGAGATAAAAGCAGGCACCTGAGAAAACCTTTAAAACTACATAACTCCTTTGCCTAAGAATTGATAAACAGGCTGAAAATTAAAGTTCAGGGTTTTGAACTATAAAATATATATAAAAAACATTTATACATAAAAGTTCCTTTAATTTAAACATTGCATTTGTTTTATATTAGAATAAATTCAAGTTAGTGTGGTCATTTTAAACAAAATCAGGCACGTTTGGGGTGGCATGAAATAGACGGTATGATCACTTTAAATCCTTAATTCTAAAGTTCCTAGCTAAAAAGATCTAATTCTCATATATACTTTTGAATCATTTCTTTTCCATATCTATGTTAGGATCTATGTCTTTAAAACCAAGATTACAACAATATATTTATACATTCATGTATATCAAATAATAATAAAAGTCTTCCATATTCCATTATTTCTTTAAATCTGCAGTTTTTTTAGTTTCCAGAGACTATTCTAAGCCACATACATCATCTGTATTTTCTTTCATCCTAACAATAATCCAAAGAATTAAGTTTCTGACTCTATTTTACAGATGATAGAATTGAGGTTCAGAATGTGCACACAGCTCGTTTGTGATAAAGCTTCCAAATAAATCATGTAGTCTCACTGCAGAACCAACATTCAGAGGCTGCTAATATTTTTAATCTTTTTATAAGTGTTATTTGGTTAATTTTGTACTTTTCTAACAGGGAAAATAACATGTATTCATTTTAGATTTCAAATAATATGAGCTTTCTGATCAGTCAATAATCAGTCCTATTGTTTAAAAAGAATTATCCCTAGCATTCTATTTTTATTGCCATTGTCTTACTTAAATGTTTAGTCAACATTTTTTATCTGGATTTGGCAAAGCCTTCTAATTGTTCCTCCATTTCTCTATTGTATTGTTTTGTCTCAAATTGTCTTCTCTGTAAATAATAGAGAAATATTTCTAAAATAAAAATGTTGCTGGGTGTGGTGAACCATTCCTGCACTCCCAGCACTTTGGGAGGTTGAGACAGAGGGATTGCTTGAAGCCAGAGTTTGAGACCAGCTTGGGCAATATAGCAAGATGCTGTCTTTTAAAAAACAACAGCAAAAAAAATCTGGATGTAGTGGCACATGCCAGTGGTCCTAGCTGATCTACTCAGGAGGTTGAGGCAGGAGAATTGCTTGAGCCCAGGAATTCATGGCAGCAGTGAGCTAAGATCACATCATAGTACTCCAGCCTGGCAACAGAATGAGACTCTGTATAAAATAAAATAGGACAATGTATTATGCCATTCCCTGAATAGCCACTCCTTTTAACATAAAGTCCATGTCCTTGGAATGTTGTACGGTCCTTTGTCTTGTCCCTGTCTACATTTCAGATCTCAGCCCTCATGACTTCCTGCACCCATTCTCCCCTTCAGCTACATAGAACAATGAACACTGCCTCTTTACTGCTGTGCCTTTGCAAATCATTCTTACTTGCTGCCTCACCCTACTCATCAACCATGAAGCACCATGTTACTTATGACATCATTTTGTAATTCTTTACTAATTAACCCATCATTCTCCACATATTGTGAGTGCCCCAGAATGGAAGTCACTCTCCATCTCTGAAAATCTAATGGCAAATAATTATTAAGGTGTTTCAGAGACTTTCTTTAAACAATACTTAATTATATGATAAGTATTGTTTAAAGAAAGTCTCTGAAACACCTTAATATCCCTCTTAATGGAAAATCTTACTCAGATATATATTACTATTGGAGGTAAATAAATCACTTGCATCTTGATAATCTAGCATTTGAAACCAAAAACTGTCCCAATACACCTAGTTCTTACCTACTTATCCCATTGTAATCATCATAATTTCAATGTATACCATTTGCATGTAAACAATATAACCAGCAACATTTCTTCAAGCATCTGCAGATGTTGGCTAAACTGATGAAAATCTTCAGCTTACTTAAATAGCACTTATAAGAAAGTACTAACTATTATCAAATTCAAGATTCACTTTTCCAAATATTAGCTTAATAAGAGTGGTATTTTCTTGATATAATTAATAGAAGACACTCTTAAGTCACAATAAAATAATGATGCAGAAACTATGCACGTTTGTTTACATACTTTCGAGATACACTTTTCTTCGTTTATTTCTTTTTACTCTTGTCATTTTTATAGTGGATTTTCTGACTTCAACAGGGGTTTTTTTTTTCTCTTCTCCTTTTTTCCTCTTCCTTGCTTTTTTTCTTCCTTATACTCATTATTTCCACAGTTTAGGTATTTTTATTTTATTTATTTATATATTATTTAATCACACAAAATAAACAATTTTAAGCAGATGGAATGAAAGGCCTTATGAAAGAATACATTTTAAATATTATATACAGACTTTATTTCCCTCTCTTTTTTTGTATAGACAGTTACTTTACATCTTATCTTTCTTCAAATATCCATTTGTAAAGGCAGCTGATGACCTTGCTTCACATGCACACAAAAATCTTCCACAAGTTCCCGTGACTAAAATGCCCACTTTCCGCATTGCACTAATGGGCTCTATTTCTTTACTATAGGCGAGTTATCTGTGCCTTCCTCATGCAGATTCAGGAACAACACTATCTCCGAGTTTTTTTTTTCTACCTCACTGGCTGTTCCTTGCTACTCTCTTTGGTTGATTTTCGTCATTTCTGGAATGTCTCAGACCACTTCTATTTTTCTATGATATTCACCCTCTAGGTGATCTTGTCTGATCTGGTGGCTTTAAATATCATCTATAGACTAATGAATCCCAAGTTTACATTTCCTGTATACAGCTCTTCCCTAAACCTGAGATTTGTTTATCTAAAACCTAAGTAATAATTTTCTTCCTCAAATGAATTCCATTTGTTTACTTCTCAAATTCACGTACAATGCAACTTCATTCTTTTGATTACTCAGGCCAATAATATTAGAGTTGTCTTCCTCCCTCTCACTTAGTCATCACATAAAATCTGTCAAGGAAACCCCTTGGCTCTATCTTCAAAACATATCCAGAATCAGACCACTTATTAGCACTCATGTTGCTATATCCTTGCTCAAACCATCATCTGCTAATCTCCTAAATTAGATTCTTTTTCTGCTCTTGTGTCCTGTGATTTTTCCAGTAAGCAGCCCTAGTGCATATCTTAAAATGCAAGATGATGTCATTCTTCTGGCAAAAGCTTCCACTGGCTCCCTTTTCAAGCTAAGGAAAACCTAAAATATTAACATTTCCTGCAAGACCCAACCCAAGAAGATATAGCACCATAGTTCCTCTTGTACTGATCAGCTATCTCTCTCCTCATGGCTCACTTCCTCTATCCACACTGGTTCTTCATTCTTCCTTATTTTTCCCAGACATACATCTGTATTTGTTATTTGTTATATTTGCTGCCTGAATTGCTTTCCCTCAAAATAATCATATGACTTTATTTCCTTCCCCACCCTTGCCTCCTCAAGTCTTTGCTTAGATGTTGTTTATCCACGAGATCTTTCCTTCCATCCTGTTTAAAGGTGCAGGGCCCATTTTAACAATTCTCAGCTTTATTTTAATCTCTAGATTACCAAATAGATGTGATAATATTGTATTCTTTTTCTTTACTTTTTATTTCTAGTCTCCCTCCACTAGAAGTTGTGTATTGCAAGCTCTTGAGAACAAGGATTTCTGTCTGTAGAGAAAATCTAGAGCTAGAACAAATCCTGCAATATTATGTGTTCAATAAATATTTGTTGAATATTGTTAACGTACAGCCATGCATTACTTAATGATAGAAATACATTCAGAGAAATGTGTCTTTAGGCAATTTTATCATTGTACAAACATCATAGAGTTACACACACTGAGAGGGTACAGGCTACAACACATTTAGGTTATATTGCTCCTAGGCTACAAGCCTGTACATGTAATTGTTATGAATACTGTAGTTAGCTGTAAGACATTGGTAAGTACTGGTGTATCTAAACCCATCTAAATACAGAAAAGGGGCAGTGAAAATATAACATAAAAGATATAAACTGATACACCTATATAGGGCACTTACCATAAATGGAGTTTGTAGGACTGGAAGTTGCTCTGGGTGAGTCAGTGAGTTAGTAGTGAGTGTCAAGACCTCTGACATTAGAGAACACTACTGTAGACTTTATGAACACTGTATAATTAGGCTACATTAAATTTTAAAAATATTATTTCAGTTCCGGTTAAGATGGCGACGACATAGGTGGAACTGTGAGATTCTCCGAATGTGAGTTCCCCAAAAAGACTCTTGCCACCCTTGCCCTACCCCCAGCCCACAGCTGGATGCATTGGTCCAAGTCTCAGGAACTGCCGGTCCCACACAGGGCTGGCTATTGCATCCCGGGCTGTTCCCTCACCGGGGGGAAGGCTCAGGTCTCAGCTCCCTCCCTGGCTGCATCGAGCCCAGACCGAGCATCCGGTCACCCTGGGAGGCTCTGGGCACCTGCCCCTTGGACAGACTGATTCCATTTCTGACTGAAGTACGCTGGGAGTGGCGCGGGGCCACTTTCACCACTCACTGCCTGCCCTTTGGAGCTTTGGGGCTCTGAAATCTGGAGCCCTGGATCCCCGAGTGGAGCGCCAAGCTGTGCAGCTGATCCCCGGGAGGTTCACACTATCATGCTACCACAGACCATCATAGTCAATTGCCCAGGGACCCAAAGAGCAGAGAAAAAGGATCCGGTCACATAGGCCATTCTCCAGGCAGAGACTCACATTGTCCCGCCCACCTACAAGCAGTCTCCACCTGGGTTCCCAAGGTAACATCACTAAACAGAAGACAAAGCCACTCCCCTGGGAACTAAGCAGCAGATGTCTCAGGTTGCAACTCAAAGTAATCCTGCGCCTTGGGAGGCTGAGGGACCAAACCTACATTCTGCTGCACAGAAAGATTGTAAGACGGTGGGAAATATGATCCAGTGGGCTCATACACCAATAGGGGGATGCTGGAATTGGCATACAGATTCTGAATCACAGCTTCCCCCTCAAGTAAACCTCAAAACTGCAAAAAGTACAGCCCGCAGCCCACACTCCAGCCTCAAAAGTGAACAAAGCCAGAGGACCCTCATAAGGAAGAACAGGAGATTGCACAAATGAACAAAAGCAACCCCACCTTCCCTGAAAAACAGAATTAAAGAAGGGGAAGGAAAGGAGGAGAGAGAGAGAGAAATCTACACAAATGAAGAAAAACCAAAAGAAGAATATGGGTCTCTCCAGGACCCTTGAGAGGGAAGACACTGAGAAAACTGACTTCGGAATGCAAACAATGAAGAGCCCCCAAAATGACTGGTCTCAAACTACAAATCTAGATATCAAGACAATAATGGAGAGATTAAAAAGAATTGAGGAAAGTCAAGAAGAAACTA
>CAUYQG010117620.1:0-15036 GCA_963574415.1 Tarsius wallacei
ATGGAAGGATCACAAATTAACAGTCTAACAAATCACCTTAGGAAGCTAGAAAAGCAAGACCACCAAAACCCTAACTTCAGCAAAAGAATCCAGATCATCAAAATAAAAGCCCAAATCCAGGACATAGAAGACAAAAAGATAATACAAAAAATCAATGAAACAAAAAGCTGGTTCTTTGAAAGGATAAACATGATCGATGTTCCCCTAGCTAGACTAACCAAGAAAAAAAGAGAAAAAGTCCAAATAAATACAATCAGAAACACAAAAGATGAGGTTAAATCTGACCCTGAAGAAATACAAGAGATCATTAGAGACTACTATATACACTTGTATGGAAACAAAATTGAAAACCTTAAGGAAATAAAGGACTTTCTGACATCACACAACCTGCCTAGATTGAAACAAGAAGAAATCAAGACCCTAAATAGACCAATAACAGTCAAGGAAATTGACTATGTAATAAGTAAACTACTTACAAAAAAAAAAACCCTGGACCAGATGGCTTTCCAGCAGAATTCTATAAGACACTTAAGGAGGAGCTGATACCAATCCTACTGAAAGTATTCCAGGCAAGACAAGGATGCCCACTCTCTCCCCTCCTGTTCAATATAGTATTGGAAGTCCTGGTCAGAGCAATCAGAAAAGAGAAAGAGATCAGGAGTATCTAAATAGGAAAAGAGGAAGTCAAGTTATCTCTCTTTGCAGACGACATGATTGTATACCTTGAAAACCCAAGAGAATCTGTCAAAAGCCTCCTTGCACTGATAAAGGACTTTGGCAAAGTCTCGGGGTATAAAATAAATGTGCAAAAGACAATTGCATTTCTTTATACCAATAATAAACAGAAACCCAAATAAAAAGCACAATCCCATTCGCAATAGCCACATAAAAATGAAATACCTTGGCATCTTCCTAACCAGAGACGTGAAAGACTTTTACAGTGAAAACTACAAAGCACTGCTTCAAGAAATCAAAGATGACACAAACAAGTGGAAAAATATCCCATGCTCATGAATTGGAAGAATCAAAATTGTGAAGATGTTCATCTTGCCTAAGGCAATCTACAGATTTAATGCAATTCCCATCAAATTACCATCAACATTCTTCTCAGAGCTAGAAAAAAACAATACAGGAATTCATATGAAAACATAAATGACCGAGAATAGCCAGAACAATCCTCAGAAAAAAAAAAAGCAGGAGGTATCACATTGTCAGACTTCAAACTTTACTATAAAGCTACAGTAGTCAAAACAGCTTAGTATTGGTACAGGAGCAGGCATATAGACCAATGGAATAGAATTGAGATTCCAGAAGCAAAACCCCAATTTCTCAACCAACTCATCTTCGACAAAGCCCCCACCACCTTACCACTGGGGAGAGGAGAACCTATTCGGTAAATAGTGCTGGGAAAACTGGCTGACCATATGCAGAAGATTCAAACAAGATCCCTATTTATCCCCATACACAAAAAGTAACTCCAACTGGATCGGAGACCTAAATGTAAAACCTCAATCCATAAGAACCTTAGAAAATGCAGGACACACCCTTATGGAAATTGGAACTGGCATCCAATTCCGGGACAAAACCTGAAACGCATCGGCCATAAGAGATAAGTTAGACAAGTGGGACCTCATTAAACTGACACACTTCTGCAAAGCCAAAGAAACCATCAAGAGAGCAGGGAGACAGGCCACAGACTGGGAAAAAGTATTTGCCAAATCCATGTCTGACAAAGGCCTAACATCTTGGATCTACAAGGAATTCAAATGTGCTGAAAAGAAAAAAACAAACAACCCCATTATAAAGTGGGCAAAAGTTATGAACAGACACTTCTCAAAAGAAGACATCCAAGCGGGCAACAGACACATGAAGAAATGTTCAACTTCAATAATCATCAAGGAGATGCAAATTAAAACTACACTGAGATACCACCTAACTCCAGTCAGAATGGCAATCATCAATAACTCAAAAAGTAACAGATGCTGGAGAGGATGTGGTGGAAAGCAGGTTCATTGTGTTATTTCAAATGACAGGATTTTGTTCATTTGTATGGCTGTGTATATATACCAATTTATTTTTATTGCTTTCATCCCTTTATGGACACTTACGTTGATTCCATATCTTGGCTATTTTATTTTATTTTATCTTGTATTTTTTATTTTTTTGAGTTGTAATCTCACTCTGTCGCCCAGGCTGGAGTGCAGTGGCATGCTCTCAGCCACCCTAGTGTCAACTGGCTGGGCTCCAGCCATCCTTCCGTCTCAGTTTTCCAAGCAGCCGAAACTACAGGTGTGCGCTGCCATTCTGGCTTATTTTCTTATTTTATTGTAGAGACGAGGTCTCACCAAGTTGCCCAGGCTGATCTCGAACCTCTGAGCTCAAGTAATCCTCTCGGCTCAGCCTCCTGAAGTACTGGGATTACAGACTTGAGCTACTGTGCCTGGCCAATCTTGGCTATTTTAAATAGTGCTGCGATAAACATGGGAGTGCAAATACCTCTTTGATATATTGATTTCCTTTCCTTTGTATATACACCTAGCAGTAGGATTGTTGGAACATATAGCAGTTCTATTTTTAATATTTTGAAGAACTTATACACTGCTCTTTATAATGGTTGTACTAACATTTCTACCAACAGTGTATGAGCTCTCTTTCTCCACAACCTTGACAGCATTTGTTATTTTTTGTCTTTTAATATTAAGTGAACTAAACGAAGCACACAATAACAAATATCACATAATCTCACTTACATGTAGAATCTAAAATAGTTGATCTCATTTAAGTAGAGAATAAAATTGTGGTTACTAGAGGCTGGTAAGAATAACAGGCAATAGGGAGATGTACACTATACATCATATAATGGGTTGTTCAATGGGTACAAAGCTATAGTTAGATGTTCTGATGTTCTATTGCACAGTAAGGTGACTATGGTCAAAAAGAAGGCATTGTATACTTCAACATAGCTAGAAGAGAGGATTTTGAATGTTCTTACCAGAATAAAGTGACAAGTATTGGAGGTGATATATATGCTAATTATCCTGATTTGCTTATTACACAGTACATCTCTATATGCCTTGAAGCCTCACACTGCACCCCAAACATTTACTCCACAAAATTGTACAATTGCTATACATCAAATCAAAACAAAATAAAGCTTTAATAGAACAAAGAAAAAAAAGAAAGAACCTCAAGTAGGAGTCTAATCTTAACAAACACTATTTGCCAAAACTGATAGGTGAATCATTTCCCTTCATCTCAATCTTCTAGTGCTTTTCCACTAACTCACCTCATGCTTAAAATTCTCCTGCCTTTTGTTTCAACTGAGTTAAGTTCAATCTTTCTCCCCTATTGCAGTAGTTTTGATAAAGTCTTCCTTTAATTGATCTGGTGCTATTTTTTAGATGCATAATATATATCTAAATAGAGATATTGAGAAATGATGAGATGAGTCTATAGTTCCAGGGAGATGTTCTGGCTAAAAATATAAATTTATGAATTTTCAGGGTAGTGGTTGTATTCAAAGCTATGGAACACAAAGAGACAATCTGGGTTAGAAGGCTGAGTCCTACAATATTTCAATGTTTATAGATATGGGAGATATAGAGGAATTGTCAAAGGGCAATGAAAAGGAGCAGCTAGTAATGCATGTAGAAAACCAGGATAGGTACTATAAAAGTCAAGCAAATAAATTGTTTAGAGTAATAATAATAGAGTGTGTGAAATGAAACTATTTGGTCAAGTTGGATGCCTGATAAATGACAATTAGATTATCTAATACAGAGGTCTTTCATGCCACTGTCAAGAGCAGCTCCAGTGGAATGGCAGGTGAAGCTTGAAAGAATGGGTTCATGAACACATAGGAGAAGGAGACACTGTGACTACAAAACCTCTTTTCTACAGAGGAGAGAAATAAGGCAGGAAATATATGAAGGGACATAGATAAGGGAAGATTTCCTTAAGATAGTATATCTTTATATATTAATAGAAATAAACCATTAGTGAAAAAAATGATGATGCAAGAGACAAAGTACACCATAGCAAAAGCAATGGCCTTGTATAGACTGAAGTGGATAGGTTCAGCACTTAAATAGATGGGTTGAACCTGACATCCAGGCAAGGCATTTAGTTATTGATGTTAGTAGATATGGTGGTGGGAACATATCCTCCTCTAGCTATTTCTACTTTCTCCATGAAATAAGAAGCAAGCTCATTGCCTGAAAGGGAGATAACAGGAAGGGGTAAGTGGTGAAAATTTGAAGAGAGAAAATAATATTGTCTCAAGAGACTATGTAAGTGAAAATGAAAAGGAATGACAGGACAAAACTAAGGTCCACTTAATGAGAGTGGTTATGATATTTAATGTAGCACAGGCAACATGTTATGTGTTTTGCTACATATAAGATCAGTTGATAGCTTTCAGGAACAAGATAGGAAAAACGTTGGATCTAACCAGGATTAAGGTTGGTCATGTGGCAATGATAGAATAAATATTTTACTATTAGACCGTGGAAGCTAAAGCTAAGAAAGGTAAAAAGAAAGGTGAGGACTTGAGTGAGATCCAGGGTCAAAAAACTGCTGGCAGAGACAACTGATTGGAAGTGGTGTTTGTTGTTGTTATTTTGTTTTGTTCTTTGTATTTTTATAGAGAGGCAAAGACTTTTGGAAATCAGAGTACTCAGAAGAGGATGGAAGAATAGGAGATCATAGTCAAAGAAGAGATACTTTGATGGGGAAATTAAAATTGGGATTTTTAGGGTGAATAACTTTTTTTAAACAGAGAAGTTTATCATGAGAAAGGTAAAATTGTTAATGATGAAGTTTAGGCATGACCATGGATGATGAGGTGGGTCAGAGGGAAGATCACTGGTGATGTGGTCAAGGAAGAGAGAGGCCACATATTGTGAGAAACTTATATGTGGATATTGGAGTCACTGAGAAATATGAGAGGAATAGTTAGGCAAAAGGGACAGCTGGGAACTGAAATCTTCAGGAAATTACCAGGAGCAATCAGAGGACTGTAAATGGCTGAATCAAGGAGGGTTACTAGGCAGAAAATGTGTTGGATAGCATGACCTTCAAAGCAATGGAGGGTTTTAGAAAAAGGAGAGAAATTGTCCCATGTGAAGAGCAATGAGTAAGGAAGAAACTCATCCTGTTTCCAGAAACACAAGTACAAGACGTATGAAAGATACATCGGCAGACATTTCTTCTGATGAGTAACAGATGGCTTGGAACAGGGAGTGGTGTTACAGCTCAGTATATGGACTTATTTAATGTCTGTGAAATGTTAAAATTTAACATGGCACTTTTAAAATTAGTAAAGATATGAAACATGTAAGAAGCTTGTCTTGAGATGCAGATGCTCCTTAGGTGATCAAGGTGAACACCTTAAGTGACAAGTCTTAAAGATCATGTCCCATTGCTAGGACATGGTGATAATCATATCTGACCTCAGTAGTCTTTCTCCCAAAACCCAAAACCTCACTCCAATCATAAGAAAAACATTAAACAAATCCCAGTTGAGAGACACTTTACAAAATATCTGACTAGAGCTTCTCAAACTGTTAAGGTCATGAAAAACAAAAAACATCTCAGGAACTGTCATAGCCAAGATGCTAAAGGAGACATAATGACTAAATGCAATGTCGTATCCTGGGTGGGATTCTGAAACAGAAAAAGGATGTAAGGAATGAGGGAAAAAAATAATGAAGGAATTTAGAATAAAATATTAGGTTTAGTTAATGTATCAATACTGGCTCATTAGTTGTGACAAATGTACCCTGGCAATGTAAGGCGTTCACAAGGGAGAAGGCAGTATTCAGGGTATACAGAGATTCTGAGTATCGTCTTTAGAACTTCTCTGTAAATCTAAAAATATTCTTTAAAAAGTTTATTATTTTAAAACAAGGATTAATTTAATTTAAAAAACAAGTACAAGTTATTGATTCACTCTTCTCAACTTGACAGTCTACCTGTGGTGTAACTGTCAGGTAAAAATATACAACTTTACAACTCTGTGGTCCCAAGTTAAAAAAAAAAAGGAAGAGCAACCATTTCACAGAAAGGAAATAAACAATATGAAAACAGTTCAAGCAATACACTAATAATCAAGAATGTATGGGGAAAGAGGAAGGTGTAATTTTGACTTGACCGAAGAAACCAAGAGGAAACTGGTCTACATATGAAAATGTGTATCCTAGAAAGTCAGGTGTGAAGATTTTAGAGCAGGAATCTATATGACTTGAATCTCTCTTATTTCCTGAAGGAAAATAACATCTTTCAGTATTTATTTCTACTTCATGGCTCAGCAACCTACCTCATTTGGATCTTTTCCTTACTCACTCTAGCCTTTGCTTAAAGGATACAGCATAAGAAGAAAAATAATCCATGTAGTATTTCCCTGTCTGTAGCTACTTTAGATCTAGGTTTCCTGAAGAAAATTTAAATGTAAGTCTGTGGCTTTGCTGAATCAAGTCCCCCAGTTAATATTAATAAAATACCCACTGTTTGGGTTAATAGCATTGTTGGTGGCACCTGTTTGGTGGAATAGTCTCGAAACCAGTGTGAAATCAATCTTAGGGTTGAGAAAGAAAAAAAGGGAGTCGAGAATCACAAGAATTACAGACATATATTTAGGACCCTTGCTCTTCTGGATCCATGCTTCCTTCAGGGTCTTCATCATTTAAATGTTCTCTGCCATCTGCCATACTTATATGATATTGTCTTCTGATACAGAACAAATCACCCAAGGTTCGTGGGGATTCCAGGAGAAATCAGATATCTTGGCAGTGTGACCACCATGAATAAACAACAACTCAGGTGGCCCATTTTCTGCATCTTCTGGGAATTGTTCTTCTCCAATTTTACTTAAATCCCAGACATTCAGTCTGTGATCAGTATTACTGGAAGCCAAAATAGTCTCACTGTGAGGCGACCGCTGAACCTGGAATATTTCATCCTTATGTGATTCAAAGGAATGCAACTTAAGTTTCAGATTTCTCACATCCCACAAGGCAACAGTGTTATCAGTTGATCCCGAGGCAAGAATGAATTCACTATAAGGATTGAAAGAGTGGCAGTTCACTTCAGCAGTGTGAACATCAAATGAGTGACTGGGTTTGGAGGCATTGTTTGAATGAGTATCCCAAATCGTAAGCTTCTGATCATCAGCAACCTGACCCAAATAGAAACTCATGGAGCAGATGCCAGGAGACATCTTCTACAACTGCTGTATGTCCTGTAAAGATGGTCTTTGTATCCACCACTTTTCCTTCCTTTGGAACTGCACTGATGTCCCATGGTCATCTGAGGCACTAAATAAGTGTCCACTGAGATTTGGGGGCCAAGAAACCCCATATCCTTCCTTCTGATGTCCACGAAGATATAAGTCTAGGTTGCACTCTCCAGAAGGATCTGGTTTAGAAGGATGCTTTGTATTGTCACAAACAAGAACATCGCTAGATCGAGTCTGTTGCAACGATACAAGGGTTCAGGGGCATATAATGGACCCTGTTTACTTCTCCTTCATGGTTGATCTTGATTTCTATTTTAATTTTTCTACTAATCAAACAAAAACCTCCAAATTCTCCTTTTTCACTGTCGTAGTGTGATGCATCAAACTGAGTATCATCATTAGGGAGGAGCTGCACAATGGCTATCAAATATGGTTTTGTTCATCTGATGTGTGTGTCCTCAGGATAAATTGAAGAATGCTGACATCTTTCCCTTTTTGTCTGGTTACATCTGGAAGCCACTGTGCAGTTAGATTGGGCCACTCCAGGGAGTGGGCCATCATCAAATCATAAAGAAAGTGTGTTGTTTTTCCATATTTTTCACTTTTCATTGATCACAAGTTCTTCCACTGCCTCATCAAAGCCTGCTTCCTTGTCAGCCATGACGGGCAGTCGAAGGGGGAAATCCTGGGGTCGAGCCTTGCAGGAGAGATGGGGAGGCTGCAGCCTTGCCCATTTTATAATAGGGCTGTTTGTTTTTCTCTTCTCTCATGATTGAGTTCCTTGTAGATCCTGGGTGTTAGGCCTTTGTCAGATATAAAATTGGCAAATATTTTTTCCCATTCTGTGATCTGTCTCCCCACTCTCTTGATGGTTTCATTTGCTTGCAGAGACTTTACAGTTTGATGAGGCCCTACTTATCTGTCTAATCTCTTATGGCATCAGCTTTTGGAGTTTTGAACAAGAATCGATTGCCTATTCCAATTTCTTTAAGGGTATGTCCAGCATTTTCTAAGGTTCTTATCTTCTAGATGAAATTTCAAAATAATAACTGTGGATGACAGAGACTTAGAATAACCATGGTTAAAAATCTACTTGAAGCTCATAATAATCAGCAAATGACAAGGATATTTAGTTATTTTTGTGATATACAACATAATATTCAGAACTGTGACTGATGACATACTAGAATTCTAAGCGTTCTATACAATTCTGCAACGTACATATTAATAACAAACCCCAAAACATATTTGAAAGAAGCTCTAGCATCACTTGCCTTTTGACAATGTTTCCCATAAAATTTATCAACTAAACCTAACCTAATCATTTACTATATCTACAAGATGAGGCATACAATTTTTGAAGTTCTTCAGCGCCTAAATTAAAAAACAAAGTTTTTTCATGGCCAGAAAACCTAATCTAAAACTTGATCCTGGGAAGGCCTATCAAAGTTGTCAAAAGGTTCAAAACACTTGATCATAACATGTTCACTGTCACTGTAAAATAATAATCATTCATTTAACCAGAGTGATGATCAAATACTTTAAAAGCAATTTAGAAAGTTACATGGATGTGAAAAACCTTAACTCTTTCAAAGTTCAGTTTTCCTAAGTAAACAAAAAAATTTAAAAAAGGTAACAGGAAATTACTTTGATAAAATAGAAAGTCTTTGTTTCTTAGGTCAGTCGCCAAAAATGTAAAGAAAAACCCACTGCAGCGTGATTGCTTCTCATTATGGGAAGCCCATTTAGATATTCTGGAAGTTGGACTGGATGAAAAAAAGTACTTGAATTTAATTGGACATAGGAAAATTGTGTCCAAGTTTGAAAGTGTACACTACAGTATAGAGGGTTGTAAAGTAAAAAACTAGTATTTTGATAAAGAAAAAACATGGCTCTTAGAAACAGTATGGGAGGTTTTGTGGCTATATGGAACAATCCAGACACATCAGGAAAAACCACAAATACAGAATCAAGTTATGCTAAAAGCCTAAATTTTTTTAGGTTTTAAGACAAACATGCTAGCATTAGGCCATAAAAGCAGTGTTAGAACCAAAGAATAAAGTTCCAGGAGCTGATGAAAAAATGAAAAGAAAGAATTATCTTATCAGCTAAGAAAAAAAGCCCACCTTTATATGGGGAGAAAGATGAAAAGCTGAAGGCAATGGCATGTAGTGAGACATAACAAAAGCTAAACTTCTGAGATAAGAATCTGAGAAGATTCAAGAGGAAAATTCTACCTCAAGAAAGAAAATTACTATTCTAAATACAAAAGATAGCATTTTCAACCAGAAACTTGGGAAATTAGATGGATCTCAAGAAAAATAATGGGGCAAAATAGAAGCTGTCTGAAGTATGGAAGAAAGCTGTTAAAGAAACAAATTTCAGAATTAAAAAAATCAAAACCTCCTACAATTGTATTATGAGCAGATCAATACTTTAAGAAAAACATGTTTTAATGTAAGGGACTAAATCTTTAGTTTATTATCAGTGTAATTTTAATATCAAAGCTGAAGCTTTAGAAAGACATGATTTCCTTCTCTTTATAACAAAATTGATCACACAAAAATTTTTACATAAAATCATCTGTCATGAGTCTTCCATGATCAGTGAGGACCTTCAGCAACATACTTACACTTTCTTCTTTGTCTTATACTTCCTCTTTCTTAAGTAACTAGTCATTTTAATTTAACACACAAAATTTACGAAAAATTTACCTAGGCTATTTAAACGAAAAGACATTTGGGTTAACTACTATATATTTTATATGTATGTTCATTTGTCTAAGCCAATCTGAATAGAATTCATAAAGGGATTTCTGACTAATTATGCCAGATGTTATCATATAGACAGAACATATAACAATGCAATTATATGAAATTCAACATGACTCAATACATGCATATGTACACACACACACACAAAGATCTTATAGCTTTCATCTTAGAATTTTAGTCATGAGATAGTAATATAAACTTATGGGTTTACAAAAGATGGTTGGTTCCAAATTATATTTCTGACAAAATGGGACCTATATAGCTACATGTTGCTAAATTATATTTGCCCTGACAGGTAATTGAATGAAGATTGTGGACCAAAGTTTTGGATAAAGAAGTCTAGGTTTAAAAATCTCTTTCGCCTGTAATCCCTCGCCTGGGGAGGCTGAGGTGAGTGGATTGCCTGAGTCCGCGGGTTCGAGACCCGCCTGGGCAACTTGGTGAGACCTCATCTCTACAATAAATCAAAAACCAGCCGGGCGTGGTAGCGTGCGCCTGTAATTCCAGCTACGTGGAAGGCTGAGGCGGAAGGATCACCGGAGCCCAGCAGGTCGAGGCTGCGGTGGCCGGGAGCGGCCACTGCACTCCAGTCTGGGAGACAGGGTGAGACTCCAACTCAAAAAAAAAAAAAAAAAATCTCTTTCATCTTTTTTTTTTTTAATTTTACAGCTTCAAATGAATTTAGGGTTAAATCTTTAATATTTACATTTTAGCTAGAACTGAATGAATTGAATAAGAAAAACAGAATCTTCATGTGGTCTTGTACCAGTAATAAATCTATCTTTTGTTTGCTGTTCTGGGTTGTTTGACTAGTCAATATAGATGGGAAGGCATTTTAGCAGTTTTTTGGGTCTGTTTTTCAGGACTCTACAAGGTAGAAAAAGCAATTTTATGCCCAACAGAAATATATTATAGTTCTGAGCTTGAGATTTTGACCTTTTTGATCTGAGAACCTAAATTTTATAAACACTTACTTAGTTCTTTTTTCTTTTAGAGTATTAATATCTCAATTAACTGTTCCATCACCCTAGGCAATTATTAGCCAGGCAAACCTAAACTTTCATTTCTAGGTTGTTGGTTGCCACAGAGCTGTTAAAATTTGTTAAGACATTAATTTCAAATCTCTTTAAATATTTTAAAACCTTCTTGGCTAGAATGCCATAAGCAGTAGATTTCATCTCAATACCTGTAGACAAGTCAGCAAATTCAAAGCAGGCAGGAAAAAATAGAGATAGAGAACTTAGAAGTCTCTACATGTTGACTCTATATTTGCAGGACATTTTTTGAGAGTTCAAATAATAACTATTGGAGTTCTGAAATCTCCTTGATGTAATTTGCCCAAAATTTAAAAATGTGCTTAAGAACAGATCATAATAGACAGGCAGCTAGAATCCCAAAGAATCTGGCAAGCTTTAAAGTTTGAGGATTCCATTATATCTCTTATTAAGCTCTCGGGAGCAAAGAAAATTCTATAAATCCTGTCAGAGACTGCCAGAAGTTTGAATTAGTGTTTTAGATGGTGGCGATTGCTCTAGTGGCTTTTAATTAGCCACCTTGCATCCACCATTTAGAATGTTTATTTTTTTCCTGGAAGATTATTAGAAACAAACAAGGGAAGAGAGCCAAGTCATTCATAGGCATGTATAAACAAACCAAAATGAAACCAGGATAAGAGTTTTCAAAAAAAATTCTATGCCAAGCATGCAGATCAAGCAAAATATTAAATTAGACATGTAGAACTGAGAGTAATCCAGAAAAGTTATACCTCAAAGACAGAGTGTAATTTCTGTAGAAACCAGAGTTCTCAAACAATGACACTTGTCTTTATACAAGAAAGCATTTGCTAGATAAGACAAAAAGTGCTTTGTCATCTCAGAAAGGCATTAGGGTTCTTGATGGCCTTATCCAAAGTGGATTACAAAAGTCAAGAGCTTCAACCAAAAAAAGGAAGGTTCAGCCTGAGAGAAGATTCACTGTGGCAGAAATGGCAAGCTATAATACCCATCTCAAACTTAATGTAGCCAGAATGAACCCCTGAGTTGAGGACTGCATATCAGTTCCAAGAATTGTCAATTCATTCTAAAAAATTACTTTACTTCAGATCCCACTTCTGACACCATTTTGTTGGTCTACATAACAAACATAAAGAGGCTGTTTGAAAGAAAATCAAGAATAGGCAATTGCTGTGATAATACTCACACCATAGTAAACTATGTGCATATTCCAGAAGTTAAAGAAGTCAAATATTTTAAAAAGAAAAATGAGGAGGATTATGTAATTGTTGAGATTATTATTCTTGGTGGTGCCAGTCTAATGTTGAACAAGCAGCTGTTGGGCTGATGTCCTCATAGAATTATTTTTTGTATGTGTAAGAATGTGATGGTTTTTGTGCAAAATTGTGGTTTTTTGCCACCTTTTGTGACAGTTTTTCAAAAAAATCTGGCATTTATGCATGAAAGCCCTTGGTCTTTTTCTGGCTCTACTTGTCAGATTTTTGTTTGTTTGTTTGTTTTTAACTACAAGGGACATTCTGACAACTTTCACAAATTTGTGGGTTAGTTTTGAGAAACATATGTAATACCTATCTCCACCTTAGTATAGCCAAAATGAACCCTTGATTTGCTAAACTACAATATCTCTCACATTCATTTTTCCTATTCTATAAATAGTATCATTATACACTCAGTTGAAAATTTTTAGCACCATAATTATGAACATTTTTTTCCCCTTTGTTATTAAGCCCAAGAAACAACGTGCCTTTGGAAGAGACCTTAAGACACATAGAGCTGATAAGCCATCTAGCTAAAAAAGACAATAGCTACAGTAATATTCTATTATCATAAGCTCTCAAAGAAAGTCTTATTTTCAGAGTATTATACTGTATTAGTTTCCTATTGCTGCTGTAACAAATTGTCACAACTCTTGGGTCTTAAAAAACCCACAAATTTATATCTCACAGTTCTGAGATCTGAATCCAAAATAGGTTTTACTGGTCTAAAATCAAGATAATGACAAGGCTAAATTTTTTCTGGAGGCTCTAGGAGAGAATCTGTTTCCTTGCCTGTTCCACCTCCTATAAGCTGCTTGCATTCCTTGATTTATGGTCCTTTTTTCCTCCATCAAAGCCAGTAGTGTAGCATCTTCAGCTCTCTGGCTCTGATTTGGTTGTCACATTATCCTCTCCCTCTTTGACCTGCATGCCTCCCTCTTAGAAGCACCTTTGTTATTACATTGAGCTCACCCAGATATCCAGCATAATTTCCCTATGTCAAGATTCTTAATTTAATTACAACTGAAAAATCCCTTTTGTCATATTAAGTAGCATATTTACAGGCTTTGGGGATTAGAACATGGATATCTTTGGGACCATTATTCCTTCTACCACATATATTTTAAAAGTAAACCAAAGTCTCCTCACAAAAATAATCCATCAAAAATTTTAGTATCTGGTGGGGGGAGAAAAAGAAAATTCACACTTTGATGAATTGTCTATTAAAATCAGGTAGACTAAAAATGTTTGTTTTTAATATACTGATGGTTATTGTCAGTTTTTACTGAATGCTTTTATTAGTTATACTTAGTTTTATAAATGTTTTCTATAATAATATGTAATGTAACTCTTTCTATGTGAAGGTACAACAATCTTCATTGAAATAAAATCAAAGACTCCTACATCCACAAAACTCTATAGGGAAAAACTGTAAAAAACCCAAGGCAAAGTATACAAGGTAAAATAGATCTGTTCCCAAATACACAAAAAGAGGGTATAACTACTGTATTTTATGAATAAATATTTGTATTGTGTTAATATGTGGGCTTGAGAAAACCAATATCATTTCCACCAAAATATATTTTGTTGTCCTTGAAACTCCTATGAGTTATATTGGGTGCTGAAAATGTACTCGTGTAACATGTGCAGTTAACTGGTCTTGTAGGGAATTATTTAATTTTTTTTTTTTAGCTTTACAAATAAATTGGTCTACTTTTAGGTCCTCATACTTAAGCCTCTCTTCATTTCCAGAGGCAGCAGCAGTGCTGCCCCTAAGGTCCTGGTGACTGAAAAAATTCGAAGGACTTCAAGAATTGGAAAAAGAAAACAGCTATCTATAAATAAGGAAGAGGGTTTTCATCAGACCATGCTGTCACACTGATCTCAGACTTCCAGCCTCCAGAACTGCAGAAAATCAAATGATTGTTATTTAAGCCACAGTACGATATTCTGTTCTAGCAGCTCAAACTAAGACATGAAGCAACAAAAATTTTCATTCATTGCTGGTGGGAATGCAAAATGGTGAAGCCACTTCGGAAGACAATTTGGCAGTTTCTTACAAACTAAACATAATTTTACCATATGATCCAGCAATCATGCTCCTGGTAGTTACCCAAAGGAGCCGAAAACTTATGTCCACACAAAAACCTGCACATGGATGTTTATAGCAGCTTTATCCATAATGGCCAAAACTTGGAAGCAACAAATATATCCTTCAGTAGGTGGATGGATAAATAACCTGTGGTGTTAGCCAGACAGTGTAGTATTATTTAGCACTAAAAAGAAACTTAACTATCAAGCAATGAAAAGACATAGAGGAGCCGCAAATGCATATTACTCGATGAAAGAAGCCAGTTTCAAAAGGCTACATATTGTATGATTCCAGTGATATGACGTTCTAAAAAAGGCAAAACTATGGAGACAGTAAAAAAGATCAGTGATTGCCAAGAGTTAGAGGGGAGGAGGGAGACGTGAATTAGCAGAACACAGAAACTTTTTAGGGCAGTGAAACTATCCTGATAATATTAGGTGAATGTTTGTTATTATATATTTGCCCAAACTCACTTAACATAAAACACTAAGAGTGAACCATGATGTAAACTATAGACTTGGATAATGATGTGTCAGTGTAGATTCATTCATTGTTAAAAAAAAAAAAATTACCACTCTAGTGAGGGGTCTTGATGGTGGGAGAGATTGTTTCTGTGTAGGGTTGGGGATATATGGGAACTCTGTACTTTCACTCAGTTTTTCTGTGA
>CAUYQG010117625.1:0-14346 GCA_963574415.1 Tarsius wallacei
ATTCTCTCTATTCTCTCTCCCCCTCTCCTCTCTCTCCTCTCTTTCTCTCTCTCTTCCCCCCTTGTTCTCTCTCCTCTCTCTCATTCGCTCTCCCCCTTTCTCATTCTCTCTCATTATCTAATTATCTCTCCTCTCTCATTCTCTTTCTCTCCCCCTTATTCTCTTTCTCATTCTCTCTCTTCCCCCTCCATTCTCTCTCCTCTTTTCTCTCTTTGTCTCTCATTCTCTTTCCCCTTCTTTCTTTCTTCTCTCTCATCCTTTCTCTCCTCTCTCATTCTCTCTCTCCCTCATTCTCTCTCTCTCTCATTTTCTCTCTTCCCCCATTCTCTTTCTCCCTCACTCTTTCTTTCTCTCTCTCTCTCCTCCCTCCCCACTCCATTCTCTCTCTCTCTCTTTCTCTCTCTCTCTCTCTCTCTCTCTCTCTCTGTGTGTCTGGAAAAATGTCCAGGATTATATGAAAAAGCTGATATGCAAATACATGTTGTAAATAAGATTTTGTTTGTGTTAAATGCTGATAACAGTGGAAACTACATAGGGTTATTACTATGATTGTGGGTGCACAGAGGATTTCTGGAAGGGTACACAGTTAATAGTGGCTACTTCAGGCAGTACTGGATCAGCAGAGTGCAGTGGAATAAAGGGAGGGGTTTCCTTTATACTGTATACTTGTTTAGGGGTTTTCTCATAATGAGCCCATCTTACTCTATAATTAAAAAAATTAATTTTTGAAAAGTTCAAAGTAAGGCAAAACAAACAAAAACCTCCTAATCCTAATGAGGAAGGAAGAGTGTGCCTGTTTTTAGGTCCCTTCCCAGCAGGCAACTGTGATCCACACATATGCTCAGGACGTGCGCTCTTGGACCAGTAAGCCCTGTATGCTTATCTGTTGGGGACCTCCAGGAGCGCCTCCTATTATGAGCGGAGAAGCATCAGCAAAATCCCTCTCTGCAGAGTGCTTCCAGCAGGGACCGCATGCCACAGGTCTTGCACACCACATTGAGGATGGGGGCTTTACCCTAACGGCAGCTGGGAAACCAGGGAATGGCGTCTCACGGGAAGCTGTATGATGAGATGTGGGTTTTGCTTCATCTCTGGCCGCAGTGTGGGTCACAGCATAAGACTGGAGACCGGAAGACAAGTTCCAGGGCAGTTGGAGCCACCCATGTAAGACTGTCACATGGGCTGCACTGGAGGGGTTGGGAGCCCATGACGTACCCAAACTGGGGATGTTCCGGGGACCAGATTTATGGCCCCTGATGAAGTAGGGGATTTGGGGGTGGGGGGGGGCAGCAGAACGATCTCCATTTCTAACTGGGCAGGTGAGGGTGCTGGATAGTCATTGGGATGACAAATAAAAGAGAAATGAGTTCCAATTTGCAGGCGTGGTGTTCGAGGCCTTTGCGGAACGTCCTGAAGAAGATGCTTGGCTGGCAGCTGAATGTGCAATGTCAAGCACTTAGCAGGCTCTCAGTAAATACTCATAGAGTGGAAGAATGTGGGGCAGACATAAAGAGTGAAAGGAAGGTAGGTGTAAGTGAGAGAGGGAAAAGAAAGAGGTCTGGAGCTCTGGAAGCAGATCTAGGCTTGGGATTTGAAAGCCATTGTTTTGCTAAGCTCTGGTCTGGTCATGTGTCTCTTTGAGCTATGGCTGCCCTGTAGCTTTGGCACCCTCCCCTACCTTGGGGAGGTGAATCCCCCCTCCCCCACTTACTTTCTAAATAAACTATATTTTCCAATCTAAAAAAAGAAGAAGAAAAGAAAGCCACTACCCTCCAGAGAGCACTTGAAGCCCTGGACATAGAGACTTGCAGCAAGAGTGTAGAGGAAGAAGGGATGAGGGCTGAGAGCAGAAGCTCAGAGCCCAGACACATAAAGGACAGGAAAAGATGAGGCCTTCAAAGAGACCCTGAAATGGTGGCCAGGGAGGTAGGAAGGGATGCAGGGGAAGGTGCTTCCCCGGGAACAGAGCGAGTTTCCTCTAGGAGGAGGTCCCAAGGAAAACGGAAACACCCAACATTTCTGTGAAACCTGCTTTGTGCCAGCAGCTTCATTTCACTCTTTTCTAATTCTAGTCCCAATTCTAAATAGCAATTATCCCCATTTTCCCGATGAGAATGCTAAGATGTCGCCGGACTCAAGTCAAAGTGTTAGCCTAGGAATGAGAGAAAAATACCACTCTTCTGTAGAGGAGAGAGGACAGAGATCAAGAAAGCGTGAGAGTGGAGAAGGGAGACTTGGAGGGGCTCCTGTGGAGGGCCTGCTTTCTTTGTCCTCTCTTACAGCTCCGCCTCCCGTGCAGGAGCCCAGGAAGGTGTGAAGGGAGCTGCCTCAGGGGTGGACACAGCCCGCCCTATTGCACCTGTGATCAGTACAGACTCTAAAAGTCCAGAGCCAGAAGCAGTCGCGTTCCAATGCCCTCCTTATCTGGAGCCTTCTACATTCGTCTATGTGCTTTTTATAGTTTTTAACTTTATTTGCCTTCCACTAAGTATTAAATATGTGTTTTCTGAGTATTGGTTTGTGTGAAGAACCATGCAGGAAGGAAAACACAAAGATGAATGTGGTAGAGTGCATTTTCT
Organism: Tarsius wallacei; assembly: GCA_963574415.1. Taxonomy (NCBI): domain Eukaryota; kingdom Metazoa; phylum Chordata; class Mammalia; order Primates; family Tarsiidae; genus Tarsius; species Tarsius wallacei. The sequence goes on from CAUYQG010117625.1 coordinate 2,580, forward strand.
TTTTTGAGTCAGAGTCTCACTCTGTCGCCCAGGCTGGAGTACAGCGGCATGTTCATGGCCACCGCAGCCTCAACCCGCTGGACTCAGGTGATTCTTCCGCCTCAGCATTCCAAGTAGCTGGAACACAGGCACGCTCCATCATGCCTGACTAATTTTTTTTTTTTATTGTAGAGATGAGGTCTTGCCAAATTCCCTAGACTGGTCTCAAATCCTGGGTTCAGACAGTCCTCTTGCCTCTGCCTCCCAAAGTGCTATAATTATAGGCATGAGCCACCACGCCCAGCCAAGTGCATTTTCTTAAAAAGCTCAGCCTGGTGAGAGACCGGGAACCATGAACTGGTGACTCCACTAATTAGGATTGGTTTTGGTGATGACTGGTAACTCAAAATAACAGTAAATTTGACAAGATAGAGGATTTTTCTCTCTCAGGTCAAAGTCCAGGGAATAGCAGCTATTTAATCATGAGCGATCCAGATACCTTTTTACTCTTTCATCCTTAAAATGCAGCTTCCATTTCCTCTTCCAAGATGTGGCTCCTTTCCCCTACTGTCAGGACAACGTGCCAGCTGGTGGGGAGGAGGTAAAGGGCCCCTACTCTAGCCTCATCCTACTTTGAAGTCATTTCCCAGAAGCTGCAGGTGCCACTCCTGCTCACATCCCATGGGCAGGTTGCCACATTCCCAGCCAAAAATCATGTGTCCTGTACCTGTAGGAATAAAAAAGCCCAGCAGTTTCCGCCAGCGATGTGGAAACAGGTTATCAGGCAGCTATAGTGCAAGACTAAAAAGTGTGACAAAGAGACTTAACATTTACTAGCTCCGTGACTAAATTCTCTTGGAGAATTTACTTAACCTCTCTGTGCCTGTTTCTCACTTACAAAATGGGACAATAGCACCTACCTCATATGTTTATGTAATACCTAAGTTGTTACATATGAATACGTTGCAAGTGTACATACATACCTTCATACACAAGAGTCACATAAAAATAAGTTATATTTGAAAGTTCTTAGAATGGCCCCTGACACTTAATAAATGCTGTATAGGTATTTGTTAAATACAAATAGAGTAAAAGTAAGCACAGTCAAAGGGGGATTTCAGGAGTGCACACAGCAGTAGAGGGAACCTGAAGGTCTTGTGGACACTTGCAGATCATCAGCCCTGTGATAGGGGGCGGCCTCCTCTCCGATGCAGTCCTGCACCCGGGGTGGGCCTCGCACAAACTAGATGCTCACGATATTTTAGGTGGAGTTAAGCCTATGAACAAAGGCATCAAGGTGAAAATGCACCACCCGTGGTGTGGAACCTGCTGTGTGAGTGACTCTATATCTGATTGAATGCTCCAAATGGTTCAGGCAGAAAAAAACATCACTTTAGAGAATGTAATACAGGGAATTGTGTCACAGGTGACAATTACTATGTAGGCAACCCAGAGATGGCAGCAGCAGGAAACTTACAGCACCCCTAGTGCCAGGAGTGCCATGGGAGAAGACAGTGTTAGCAGAGCCCAATTTATCGCAGTTACTAAGGTTTTGTTGAACTTCTCTGTACAGCCTTCCTGCCAGCTCCCTGCCCTTTCCCTTAAAAGCCTGCCATTTATCCTCGGGACAGCCAACAATGGCCTCTAGTGTGATACCCTTGCTATGGGGAGGGACCCTTATGAGACATTTTCTCAAGTCTTAATAATAGGTGCTTCTCTAGAGCAGATGGTTTATAATATGGCAGGACACTGAACACAGAACATTGCTGAATGCTAGCCCAGAGTCCAGCTTACCAACTGTGTTTTCACAGAATCTATTGTACTGTCACCCTGGCTTCATTATTTTCTGCCATTGTTTTCCTGGCCTCAATTTTCTAATTTCATAGGCATTTTTTAATAAGCTGTTTTAAAAGAATGTTGGAGCAAGATGGTATATAAGTACAGCATTTTGTTAGAAATCTTTCAAGATCTTCTTGGGTATTTTGAAGGCCATTCATTTATCAGCACACCCTACTGAAGTACTCACTTGTATTCTTTATGCTTTTCTGGTACTCTGTTAGTCTTTAAGCTTTAAAATAGCTCCAGTAGGTGAACTGAGCTTAGTGACACAAGCCAAGTTCACTAAAACCTGAGAGACTTGCTTAAAAAGCAAAAGACAAATCCAGGTATTTGCAGAAGGCCAGGAACACTGAGAGACTAAAAGTTTCCTACCTTCCGATCTTTACTTATACTTTCAGATATTCTTTACTCTGTTGTGAAGATTTAAAATAAATCTGTGGCCAGGTGTGGTGGCTCACGCCTATAATCCCAGCACTTTGGGAGGCTGAGGTGAGAGGATTGCCTGAGCCCACAGGTTCGAGACTAGCCTGGGCAACTTGGTGAGACCTCATCTCTACAATAAATTAAAAAAAAAAAAAAAATTAGTCAGATGTGGTAGTGTGTGTCTGTAGTTCCAGCTACTTGGAAAGCTGAGGCAGAAGGATCCCCTAAGTCCAGCAGGTCAAGGCTGTGGTGGTCATGAGTGTGCCACTGCACTCCAGCCTGGGCAACAGCCTCCAACCCAAAATCAATCAATCAATCAATCAATCTGTGAAGAACATATTTGACATGGAAAAACTACATATATTGTTTTAATTCCCTACAATGCTAATAGGTGACTTTAGATGATTTTTAGTTGAGTAATTTCAGTTTGTTTCACTGAATAGGTATCGAGAAATGACCAGTGCTCCTTGGGTGCCAGAAAGCACAGCCAGGATGCAGACTTGTGTCACTGGCAACTTAAAAGCTGGGCAACTTCACCTTCTGGCCAAGTTAGAATTATATTGTTTAGCCGTTTTACTTGGAACACAACATTAAATCAGGATAAAAATCTGTTATTCCTCCTGCTTCAGTTGTCAAGAAAGGAAAACAGCTCTCCTATATCTTCTACATTTAACCCATGCTTTTTAGGCAGTCTTCCTTTGAGTCCTGTTCATAGCTTTACTTAGTTCTCTGGTTTTACAGTAGCATAGACTTGCTCCAATAACACTTTTTATCATTTGTTTTCAACTGTGATTTTTATACTGGAAACAAGCAGACCTTGGTATCCCAATTTCTGGATCTGAATTCACAGCTAACTATAGGGCACTGTCTACTAGCTCCCTTCCTACATGTATGCACACACACAAAACTATGTATTACAATAGCTTATTACATCACTGATCATTTTTAAAAGTTTTTTGAACATGTCAGCAGACTTTATACTATCTTTTAATTACATTTGCTTTACACTACCATTGAAAACTTTACCAAAAATCAAGTACCTAAAAACGGTTAAGACTCTTCCTTTATCTCCTTAAAGTATAAGCTGGGGTAGATCTTTGTAGACACCTCTGTTTCCCAAGGGGCATGTGATCAATTCTCTCCCAAACTTTTTCAAAACAGAAATCCACACGTAAACAGGGCCAGTCTATGGCAAATTAACTCGGATGATAGCGTTAGTTTTCAAAACATCTTTAGTAAGCAAAAGGGAGACAAAAAATGTGGTTTTCTTGGTAAATCTTAATTGCGAAATTTCTTCTTCTTTCGGAACTTTTTTCCTGCTGCATTTGCTGCTTTTTCGGCCATGATCTCTGAGTACTTTCTTCGGTTATATCTAAAAAGAAAAATCAAACCTTGATGTTCTAAAGTACAATGCGCCAGGCATTAGAAGTTAATATAATCTTGGGACATGGGTTCTAAACCTCCAAATTTTTTGCATTTTTGCTATGTGTTCATCACATATGTACTAAGTTGCCACCATGTATCTGTAGCCATACTAGATGCTGGAGATAGCTCAGTGAACAAGACAGCTATAGTCTCTCTTGCCCTCAAAGCTTGCAATCTAGTGAGAAAAACACAGCAAAGATAGGAGGAGGACTTTTGAAAACGGGCAGCCTGTAGAGCCACAAGCACTGTAATCATCTACCAGGTGGGGTCAAACGCTTTCAACATTTTTGTGGGATAAAAGTGCAAAAATAAAGACTAAGCAAAACAGTTACACTTAACCTGAAAATGCAGAGTATTCAAAAGCATTGTTATAGATCAATGGTTTTTCAAGGTGTGGTCTACAGATAACCCTTTCAAGGGTCCATCAGATAAAAACTATTTCTCAGTAATACTAAGGCATTAATTGCCTTTTTTATCTTCATTCTTTCATGAGTATACAGTTTTCCAGTGCTACATGATATGTGGTATCTGCAGAAGCAGCTTTGAGGCTCCGTCTTTAATTAAGCCAGACATTAAAGAGATGTGCACTAAAATTGTTTTATGTTCATACAAATATATACTCATGTTAATGGATTATTCTTTTAAAATGAGTATATTTTACAAGTTTACACATATTTTAAGGAAACTTTTACATATTATAAAATAATAAATTGCTTTACCTTCTAAACTCAGAATCAGCCAGCAATTCTTCCACAATAGTTCTTTTCCTTTGCTTCTTGGGAATTCGTGAATGGTAGAAATCAGCTGGATTATCAACAACGGTTCCAATCTATGAACAATTGATTGAAATAAGACATACAATACCTGAATGCCAAATCGCTTTTATAAAACTAAGTATATTTACAGAAAGGAATGGAAAACACAAGCTTCTGTTATACTAATATTATTTTGCCACTTTTTAAGCAAAAAATGTAGCAAGCAGCACACTAGTGCTAATGTTTCCTCATCAGTTTATAGTAGATCCAACATTTCTTTTATATAATTTAGTGCTAAACAGTAGATTCATAATGAACAGTGTAACTAAAAGACAAAAATGGAACAGGTAATATAAACTTTTTGTTTGAGTGTCTGAAATCAATGAATTAGCCACATAAATTCTACTACACACTATTTGGCCCCCTAGGTGCTACCAGCTTACAGCATATTTAGTGACCATCCTGCATTTATTCCTACATTCAATTGGCTAAAATTTACAATCACTACTATGTGCCAGGCACTGTGCTATGTGTAGGGAAACAAAGACCAAAAATATCTGGTCCTTGCAGCAAGGAGTCTGGCCTTGAGGAAACACCAGAAGGGTAACTAAAACATTAAGGGTAACATATACTGAACAAAACACTATGGATGCTCTGAGGACTAAGTAACCCGTTCTACCTAAGGAAGGTTTGACAAATGACAATTTAGCTTGGATATGTATGGATAAAATTTCACCAAACAAACAAGAACCAAACATGCACATTCAAAGGATGCAAAGACTAGTATGTACATTCTGAGAAGACTGAATAGCTGAGTGTGCTGGAATATAAAAGGGCTATGTGACAAAAAGAAGGGCAAGTGAGCTGGTTTGGGAGCAGATTATTAATGGCCCAAGTAAGGTACACAGACTTAACCCTACAGGTCATAAAGAATCACTGAAAGTTTCAGAGTACAGGTGTAACATGAACAGATTTTTTTTTTTATAATACATGACTGGCTATAGTATGAAAGATGGACTGGAAGGAAGAGCAGACCTATAGGCAGAAGACTATTACAGTAATCCAGAGATGAGTGACAAAAAAGGCAGTTAAGAACGAAGTGCACTTGAGGATGAATCAGATGGACTTTCATCTAAAAACACTTTGGAAACCAACTTTTCGGCCAGGTGCGGTGGCTCAAGCCTGTAATCCCAGCACTTTGCGAGGCTGAGGTGAAGGGATTGCCTGAGCCCACGGGTTCAAGAACAGCCTGGGCAACTTGGCGAGAGACCTCATCCCTACAATAAATTTTAAAAAATTAGCCAGGTGTGGTAGCACATGCCTGTAGTTCTGGCTACTTGGAAGGCGGAAGGATTGCCTGAGTCCAGCAGGTCGATGCTGGGTTGGCTGTGCGCATGCATGCCACTACTCTCTAGCCTAGGCGATGGAGTGAGACTCCAACTCAAAAACAAAAACACCGACTTTTTAACTGTTCTCAGAATTTGCCTGTAGATGCTCCTCTACTTTGAAGACAGAAAGGGAGTCTGGATGCAGTGGCTCATGTCTATAACTCAGCACTTTGGGAACAGAGGCGAGAGGATCGCTTGAGCCCAGGAGTTTGAGATCAGCCTGGGCAATATAGTAAGACCGTATCTCCACAAAAAAGTCAAAAACTTAGGTGGGCATGCTGGTGCAGTGCCTATAGTCCCAACTACTTGGGAAGATGAGGTGGATCACCTGAGCCCAGGAAACCAAGGCTGCAGTACAACAGCCTGGGTGACAGAGTGAAAAAAAGAAGGGACTGATACAAATGACTCCCTCTTTCCCCCTCCATCCTGCATGGATCCTTGTTATACTAGTACTATTCATATGTTCACAAATTGAACCTTATAGGTTCAGTAAGTTTTAGACCTGAAAACCATGTGTAACACTGTCTCTCTACATGGGACCCCATTATAAACTAGTAACTGTCTGAGTTGGGTTCTGCTTATTATCATATGGCCTACACACAGGTATTGCCTATATATTAGGCATGTACACTGTAAATATTTATTTTAAGAGAAAACTTTAAAGACCACTGTAGTGCTTTCCAAACTAAAATTCAGAGACCATCACCACTATTCTATTTGCTTCATACCTGGAAGTACTTGGGGAAGCCATCTCTATCATTTTTCTTGTAAAACCTTTTTGGGTCCATGCTTGCTCTCATCTTCAGTGCTTTGAGATCATTTTTCAGTTCATCTGTCAATTCTGGAGCTTTCATACCAAACCAGCCATCCCCTGCTGTTTTCTGTTGCTCTTTCTGAAATACAGATTTCAGAAATAAATGTTCTAACAGCTGAGAGTATACATTATAATTCATTTCCCCCAAAATCATACATATAAGAATTTTTGCAAATTAAAAACAAATGGCTACTTCATAAAAGGCATTTATCTCCAGAATCATCTTTATATAATCACAAAAAATGATTTCTCTGACAAATTAGGCATAGCATTATCAGTTTTGTAAATGAGAGTGCTCCTTAAAATCTACTTTGTATTTTAGCAAGTAACTGCTGACTTGCTGGGAGAATAACACACTTCAATTTTCAGCCAGGCATGGTGGCTCACATCTGTAATCCCAGCACTTTGGGAGGCTAAGGAAAGAGGATTGCTTGAGCCCAGAAGTTGGCGATCAGCCTGGGCAATACATTGAGATCTTGTCTCCACAAGTTAAAAAAAAATTAGGTGGACATGGTGGCCCAACCCTGTAGTCCGAGCTACTCAGGAGGCCAAGGTGGAAGGATCACCTAAGCTCAGGAGGTTGAGGCTATGGTGAGCCATGATTGTGCCATACACTCCAGCCCCAACTCAAAAAACAAAAACCAAACCAAATCAAACAAGAAAAAAAATATATATATATATATTCTAAATTGTCTAAAATAGACCATATAAGAGATAATGTACAAAAAAACATTTTCACATCTAGAACTTACATGCAAACATTATTTTTATTCAGTTGCCCAGCTGTCTCAGAAAGCCACGCAACCCTGTGGTCTAGAAATCTTCATTATTTCTAAAATAAAATAGAAACTACTATTCTTTTGAAAACTCCTAGCCAGTTATATCATTTTATTTTCATTCATACAAGAAATAGTTAATGAGCTCCTACCATGTGCCAGGAGCTCCCTATCAAGTGACTTTATTAGAATACCATCCTTACCTTTCCTCCAAGCTCTCTTGATAGCTACTTGAAACAACAGATAAAAGCAATCTCTATGACGTTGCTTAAAAAAAGCTATACCTATACATGTACCACTGTGGCTGCAAAGATGTTAAAATCCATACAACATGTGTTTATGGAACCATATTTTACAACCCTTAGATATCTGTAATAATTTTCTTCGGCTGAAACAAATAGCCAAACACATCTAAGCATTCTAAGTAAGTCACTATACTTACTCTGCGCTTTTTCTGAAGTTGATACTTTGATTCCCTATATGGTGGGACACAGTGGTTTTTTTCAAAATCAGGTGTAATGACGGACTTCTGCAGAAGCTATAAAAACAAAATTGGTTTTACAATGTCAGAATGTTATACGATTTTTTCAACAGTTTAAACTTATATAAATTTAACAATTTTGTGTAGTCAAATTTGTTAATCTTATCCCTAAGTAGTTTCTGCATTTTCTGTTACTTGCCTTAGGTTAATTAAATCTTCTAAAACTGTGTGATTAAAAGGAGCTTCAAGGTAAACAGTATTTTCCCAAATACAAGAACCAAGTAAGAATGTTCCTTAGACCCCAAACTAGTTCACAGGAATACAGTACAAGCATTAATTTGGGAATGACATTAGAAATTATCAACTCAGAAATTAACAGTCATCCAATTTAGGTTCGGGCCTAGAAGTTTTTGGGTGGTACAATAGCAGTGTAGGCTTTCCTATCCCTCAGAAAAGAGGCCATGATATTTACCTAACAAAAAGCTTGCTATGTCAAGTACTATACTAGGCTCTAGGACAGTGGTTCTCAATTGGGAGCATTTGGCAATGTCTGGGTATATTTTTGGTCGTGGTGGGGAGAAAGAAGAATGCTACTGGCATCTAGTGAGTAGAGGCCAAGGATGGTAAACATTCTAAAATACACTGGACATCCTGCCACAGCATAATTATGCAGTCTAAAACACCAGGAACATGAATATTGAGAAACTCCATTTTAGGAATACAAAGATAAAAGTAAGTTAACAATTATATCACATGATCAATAATGATGTGATCTATCTACACTTGGTGTTACAGAAGCACAGGGAAGTTGTGGGGGAAGAACAGGGAGTCAAAGAATGTTTCCCAAGGATAGTGACCAATGATCATTGCACTTGCCTGGGAAAGAGCAGGGTATGTTCTGGGAACTACAATAGTCTTCAATGACAAGAACAGAGCAGGTAACATGTTGGGGAGAGAGGTAGAGTGGTACCTTGAAGGACTTAAGCAAGAAAATATCATGTCACACTTGTGTTTTTAGAAAGAGAAATCTAGCAGATGGCTAAAATGACTTGAAAATAAAGATGGAAGCAAGATCAGTAAGGAGACCAGTGGAACAGTCTAGATGAGAAAACAAAGACCTGCATTAGCCTGTGACTTGAAGAGGAGGGAACAGAGAAGCATCTTCCCCTAGAGGCTTGGTGATTGACTGCAAAAGGAAAAGAGAGATTGTAGTGTCACTAGCTGGGACAGAGAATACAAAAGTATTCCTGGTTCAGGCAGGGAAGAGGAGGGGAATTAGGGAGGTGAAGTGCTCCTAGGACATCTAAATGAACAAACAGGCACTTGCATGTAAAGATCTGAAGTTAAGAGCAATCAAGGCTAGAAAACAGACTTGAGAGAAAGAAGTACAAGGTGCTGGCTAAATCTAAGAGTTTGGGTAAGGTTACCCTAGTTTCCTTTTGAAACTACATGTAAAATTGTACGTCTGCACGCACATGTGCATTTTTTTCCTGGTGGATGACGCAGGCACTCACAGCTTTCAAATTCTCAACAGGGTTCACAATAGTTAAGAACTCAAAAACTAAAAGTATAGCAAGAACAGAAAAGAAAACAGAGCTCCTGGGATCATAGTTGGTGGGTGCAAGAAAAGGAATACTGATTTTGTATTAATTTATTTTTTATGCGTTATCTTTTACAGATAGAATTTTATTTAAAAAAATTAATGACTGCTTTACAAAGAGGGAAAAAAAGCCGGGTGCAGTGGCTCATGCCTGTAACCCCAGCACTCTGGGAGGCAGAGGTGAGAGGATTACCTGAGTCCAGGGGATCGAGACCAGCCTGGATAACTTGGCAAGACCTCACTCCTACAATAAACCAAAAAACTAGCCCAGTGTGGTGGTGCACGCCTGTGGTTCCAGCTACTTGGAAGGCTAAGGCAGAAGGATCACCTGAGCCCAGCAGAACAAGGCTGCAGTGGCTGTGAGCATGCCACTGCACTCCAGCCTGAGCAACAGAGTGAGACTCCTACTCAAAACAAACAACCAACCAACCAACCAAAAAAACCAAGAAAAAGGGAAAAAGGAACACATAAGGCCAATAAGGTTTTTCACTGTAGGGAAATTATTCTTTTATCAAAGGACTGATTTTTAGAAGTGATTGGTTAGCCCCGTGGAAAAAAACCTAACACAAGAATTCATGTAACTTACCTCATTTTGCTCTTTCTCCTTGATCTGTGTTAGGGTTCTCTTGTTAGACTGTAGTTTGTCTGCACTAAAATTAATATACAAACCACCCAACTTCTTGATATTCAGACCAGGGTCTATGCTGCTGCTTGTTAACTTCAGACTGAAAGAGAAATTATCACTTAAAGATCAAGTAAGTAAATCAAAATGTAACAAAATAAGATTGCATTTTTAAAAAATCCCTTATTGTTTTCTTCCCTTAAGTTGTCAATGACAAAAAAAGCATCTTATTTTTAAAATAGAGTTCCTGAAAAACTGAATATGTATTTTAAATCTAGTAATTTAGAAGAAACCCTGAATAAATAATAAACAAAACACGTTCTGGGGAACACATCCAAAGCTACTACCCAGATTTCTTTAAAGATTAAGGTCATATAATATGCCAATAGATTTCATAAAGAAAGAAATTACAGAAAAGGGCAGAAAGGAATATACTCAGCAATTTATCTCAACTTCATATGTAGGTAGTGAGTTAATAAAGTACATATCTTCATCTCTAAAACCAGTGAGAAGGCAGGTTCTTGAACCTGGTTTCCTGGATGAGTAAGGGCACTTGGTCTTTCTAAATAAGTGATACAGCAATGAGCATCTATCGCACAGGAGCATTTTGAAAATATTAATATCATACTCTAGACCTACCAAATCAGAATTTTCCATAGTTGGCCTGGACCCTGTTATACTTAATGTAATGAGAATTTTTACTTTATATTACTGAAGGGTCCTCCTTACAAGCAAGCATGCTTTGGATGTATTGTCACTTTCTTCCCTAATTATTATGGCTAAAAGCATAATAAACCTTTACCAGAAAGTGAAATCATTCTACTGCATTGCCTCAGCAGTAATTCTCAACCCTCAATGTACATTACAATTAACGTGAAGAAGAATGTGGTTTTTGAAAAACAAGTATGCCTGAGCCTAGCCTGAGGTGGATTTCATTGGTTTGCAAGTAAAGACTGGGCATCTGTTATATGTAGTTCCTTTCAAGGCTGCCTATTTCCAATGGATACACTGCCACCAGGGGCCTTTGCCTAGGAAAAACAAGTTTATAGCAGAAAGAGAGCCAGGTATGGTGACTCACACCTGTAATTCCAGCACTGTGGAAGGCAGAGGCAAGGATTGCTTGAGCCCAGGGATTAGAGGCCAGCCTGGGATACTCGGCAAGACCTTGTCTCTACAATTAAAAAAAGAAAAATTAGTCAGGCATGATGGCATGTGCCTGAATTCCAGCTACTTGGAATGCTGAGGTAGAAAGATTGCCTGAGTCCAGCAGGTCAAGGCTGCAGTAGCCATGAGTGTGCCAGTGCACTCTAGCCTGGGTGACAGAGTGAGACCCTGACTCGAATGAATGAATAAATAAAACAAATAAATACGAGAAACTAAAAAAAAAAAGCTCTAAATATGAGCACTTTTCAATGGGTTATGGATGGGATTATAGGTGATTTTCTCATACGTTTATTTCTCAATTCCTCTACAATTAGCATGTAAAAAAAAAATGACTTTCTCCTCCCTTTTGTATTGCTCTTAACAATCATGAAGGAAAATCTTAACAGATGATTTCTAACCCTTTGTACCTGGCTGTTCCTTCTGCTCAGCCTCACTAGTCATCAAAGAAATACAAATTAAAACTATACTGAGATACCACCTAACTCCAGTCAGGATGGCCAT